>OX101792.1:27294150-27533502 GCA_944452715.1 Ophion slaviceki
TTCCGTCGCTCTTTCGACTTGACGCCAATCGCAGAATCAATAAACTCCACTTTCTTTAAGGGGTTAGACCCACTTGCGATTTTGAAAAAATCGATTTTTTTTATTGCATTTTTTTGAAGTATAAGTATCCGGGCCCATACTTCGGTATGGGCCCGGAATAGATGACTCTATGTAAGTTTACAAAAAAAAATATTTTCTTCGTGTAAACTGAAATTGAAACTTTAAACGCGTTTTTCTCAAAATGGCATTTCTGAAGTCGGTGACCAAGATTACTCGAACACTAATGAACCGATCTTCTTGAAATTTTGCAGGCTTATTTAATACATAAAAATGTAGTCTTTAATCATTCGATTTTTTTTTTCGAAAAAAAATGGCCGTTTTATAGCCAAAAAACGGCTGTTTTTTTCGTTAAAATCGAACCATTAACTTTGACTGTCCGCCATTTTGTGAAAAATGAATATTTTTTAAAATCCTTCGATTAAAGACTAGTCTATACTTATATTTGACTAAATCCATCCGCATTTTTTTTTTTCAGATGATCCACTTCGCCGCAATGTTGGTCACCGCAAACCGTGTATATAAAAACATTATTTCATTGACGGCCATTTGCCACTACACAATGTAATATTTTTCAATGAAAAAATTACTGAAAGTTCTTCAAGATGTGTTCTTTAAGATGGTATATTGATCGATTAAAAAAGTTTTTTTAGTTTTCTTTAAAAAAATTCATGAAAAAGGCCTTCTTTTGCGCTACAAGTGGGGGTAACCCGTTAACGGGTTACCTCACGTTACCATGCTCGTGAACGAAAAAAAAGAGAAATATTTCGTGATTTTTTTCTGAGATAACGTGGGCAATCTTTCAAAACATGTCTACATTGAAGTGTACGGTTTCAAGTATCTTTGAGAATTTTTGTTTTGAAAATATTTATAAATGTGGTAAATACAATGGTTTTTGCAGAGCGCCGTTTGAAAAACGTCCTTCGTGGTGGCTGCTGCTCGGAAACAACTCATCCGAAATGAAAAAACATCAAAAGCATTTACTTTTTGCATGCAATTACTATAACAATTATATCCAATTTTTGAAAAAATGGCTGCAGTCCAAAGTGAAAGTATCGATTTTCGGTGAAAAAACCCTCTTTTTTCGTCGACGAAAAGAAAACTATGGATCGAAAAAAAAATCCTTCGTTCGAGCAATGTTTTTTGACATGTAAAAAAAGCTTGTGAAATTTGAAGTTAATTGGTGCCGTCATTTGTGAGATATCGTGCTCGCCGATTTTGAAAATATCATTTTGAGAAGAACGCGTCAATTTTGAACGGATCTACTTGAAATTTTCAGAGAACATTTTTCAAATTTTATATTTTGCAAATCCGTCGAAAGCCAAAGATCGATATTATCAAAAATCTCAACTAGGTAGACGCCCTTAACTAGCTTGCGCTCGCTTCAATATTCGTTCTCGCAACGAGCAAATCACTATCCAAAGAACCCTAACCCTTCGGGCTTGCGAATTAGAAATTTCTACCACCGCGTCAAATATTCCAACTGTCTTTTTCGTTTCGTCGTCAACGACAATTTTATGGGTCATCGGCGCATTTATTTCCGTCGCATCGTTCATCCGACTGCCCGGCGATGCGCGCGGACAAATTTTTCCTCATTTTTTTCCATTCTCCTTCACCCTTCGTCTACAAAAGCGAAGCGTTCATGCAGCGCGTTTCTCTGCTACCCGATTTTCCCCCTCTCTCGCACTTTGACCGGCATCTCGGCGAGCTTTGGGGATGAAAAAAGAAATGTTCACTCGAGAATAGAGACAACGAGATCCGGGTACGACCAGGATCGCCTTTTTTATCTCTGTCGCGAGAGTACACGCCGTGGAAAAAAATGAAGGAAGAAAGAAAATGAGGGTTGGAAGGACGTCAGTCGGTGGAAAGTTGACCGACGCGTAAAAGACAGGGGGTGCGTGTGTTGCCCTATGCGTTAAATCATATATACATACATACATATACAAATATGTATATATATGTGTATATATATATTGAGAGAGAGAGAGAGAGATACACGCACACACACACACAAACACATACACATCGCGTGCGTGACCTCTTCCTTTTTTCTCCCATGTACCAAAAAACCCTCCAAGAGTTTTACGTTTTTTTATATTTTTTATCCCCTCGCAGCCTGAATATTTTTGCGTGCCCCAAGTGCCCCTTCAATATCCCCATCCTATACCCTGTAAAATTAAACTTCCGTGAACCGTGAATTACAGGAAATTAACTAAAGGGGAAATAAAAAGAAACATATATTTAGAAATGCGGAATTATGTAATTTTGTCGATTTTACGGGACACAAGTTTCAAGAAATTATGTCATTTTTTATTTATTTAAATATTCAATTCACTTTACAAAACCTATATTAGTTACTGACATTTTCGAAGGGGGGAGAGAGCTTAGACTGCATACATTTTGTTTGTGTATTTTTTTTCATTATTCCGTTTTCGAAAGCCGAAAATCGTGCAATTTGTGGTCAGTGAGGGCAGAGTTTTTTTACAATTAGAGCCGATAATTGACGGATGAAAATTATGATTTTTTTGTCAATTCACTTTCAAGTAAAAATGATGTCTTAAGGGGTTACCCCCACTTGCGATTTTGAAAAAAAACGATTTTTTTTATTGCATTTTTTTGAAGTGCAATTTGAAGTGCAGTTTTTTTTATGCCCGGAATAGATGACTCTATGTAAGTTTACAAAAAAAAATATTTTCTTCGTGTAAACTGAAATTGAAACTTTAAACGCGTTTTTCTCAAAATGGCATTTCTGAAGTCGGTGACCAAGATTACTCGAACACTAATGAAACGATTTTCTTGAAATTTTGCAGGCTTATTTAATACATAAAAATGTAGTCTTTAATCGTTCGATTTTTTTGTCGAAAAAAATGGCCGTTTTATAGCCAAAAAAACGACCGTTTTTTTCGTTAAAATCGAACCATTAACTTTGAGTGTCCGCCATTTTGTGAAAAATGAATATTTTTTTAAATCCTTCGATTAAAGACTAGTTTATACTTATATTTGACTAACTAGTTTATACTTACTAGTTTATACTATACTAGTTTATACTTATATTTGATATCACTTAGTTTCTCTCGAACTCTTGTCCGCTACACAACGCAAAATGTAACGAACCAATGAAATAATTCGAGTTTTTTACTCATTTTGGAAAGATAACACACTCTTAAGAACAAACTCAACAGATCAGATAAAATCGCCCATAAACGATATTAACTTCATCTACTGAGTACCTTTCACAGAACATTATTTGTATTCACAAATAATGTCTCTGTTTGCTACAACTTCTTTCCAAACATGTGTTTAAAAAAATCCGAAATTTCAATACTTCGAGGGAAAATTAAATATACATATTCTGAAGAGGACCCGAACCAGAGGGCCGAAACGTAAAGAAACATAATTTCTTATTTCCATCGATAACCTTGGAAGTCCTTCACTGGCCGGACCGAAGCCGAAACTCTAGCGATCTCTTATATTTGACTAAATCCATCCGCATTTTTTTTTCAGATGATCCACTTCGCCGCAATGTTGGTCACCGCAAACCGTGTATATAAAAACATTATTTCATTGACGGCCATTTGCCACTAAACAATGTAATATTTTTCAATAAAAAAATTACTGAAAGTTCTTCAAAATGTGTTCTTTAAGATGGTATATTGATCGATTAAAAAAGTTTTGTAGTTTTCTTTAAAAAAATTCATGAAGAAGGCCTTTTTTTGCGCTACAAGTGGGGGTAACGCCTTAAATAATACTAATAATGGAATACATAAGTTATATTTTTGAAAACGTTAACATCGAAGTAAAATCCAGGGATTTCGGTGTATAAAACCAGCCCTTGTCTGGATCCAAATAATTAAATGCATATCGATTTATCCAAACGCGTAATGTTGTTTACCAAAATAACGAGGTGCCGAGAATTTCGCGGGTGAAAGTAATCCACAATGACGGATACACAGGAAAGACGGCGCTGCAGTGTAGTTCAGGAAGGACGGAATCACGCGTGGCATAGTGCCGTGGTGTCATCTCGCGTTAAAAATGCGAACTAAAACTGAAATTTATTTTTAACCGCGCAGCCAGTACGTGCACGTGCGACAGTCGGTCACGCTACCCCGAAAGTGTCTTTCCACGTTCACGCATCACTTACCATCGACCTTTGCACGTTACCGACCGTAAAGATCGCCCAAAGGAGCGGATACCTACGATCTTCAGCGAATACTCACTGCGCTACGAGATCACTCGATCGCGAAAATGAACTATCTATTTCTCGTATAACTCAGGCTTTAAATTATCTGATCTCGAAAAAGTGGCCAAAAAGGTCGAAAAAAATTTGCATCGCCTTATAAACCTTTTCAAGAATCTCTCCGAAGGAAAATTTCCTGCCGATTACGAATGTCGGCGAGTTTATGACGAAAACGGAAAATTAAACCGGCAAAACGCGAAGAACGTGGCGCGATACGTTTTCGACTATTTCTCATAGAAATAAAGTATTTAAAGCGAATGTTAAATAAAAATACATCACACCAGACCGGTAAAAAAATATTTGAAAATCCTTTAAAAACAATGGAAATGTCTTATTATTTAGACATGAAAAACTATTTCGGTTTAGTTAGACATGAAAAATAGGAAAATAAAATAGAATGCCTTCCGTCAGGTTCTTTTCACGCGTGCTGAACATTTTTTTAAAGTTCGATTTTTGGTTTTCGACAGACGTAAGAAGGAACATTTGGAAGAAAGAAATACACACACACATCCATATTTTTATATAATATCTATAATGGCCCTCGAAACTTGACGCTATCATCACGATAATGAAAAATAATTTACGCGCCAGTACACGACGATAATGCGAATTAAATGTCCCAACAATATTCGCAATTCCACTATCCAAATCGCATCTGCGCTGTTATTTACTTACTTTACGCCAGTCGTACAAAAAGGACTCGTGAGTACCAAGGCTTTTCGTATGACGGAAAAAAAACCCTTTGGTGCTTACCGGAACTATCGTATCGTCGGACAATTGCACTTTTTACCCCAGTTTTGTTGCAGAATTTAATATTTCTCGCTCACAACAGTACACAAAAATATAACGGAGAGGTCACTCAAACGTCCAGCGATACTTCGCACGCGCAACCGTGAGGAAACCAAAAAACGTCGGTGTACAATCGATCCCCGGTCCCCTCGAGGGCCACCAATCTCTTCTGCACGTATTTTTGCTTGCATCTGCTCGTGTAGCCGTCCGGAAGTGAGCACAAACCGTTGCACGTGCTGGTTCTGCAAAAAAAAAACTTTTCCGTTAACAATTCGGACGTCCCATGATTTTTCTTCGTCAGGATTGATCTGTCTATTTTTTTATTTTTGGGACATTTTCGACGATTCATTTTTATTTTTCAGACATTTTCTACGATCTATTTTTATTTTTGAGACATTTTCGACGTTCTATTTTTCTTTTTGAGACCTTTTCGACGATCTTTTTTTCTTATTGAGACATTTTCGACGGTCTATTTTTATTTTTGAGACATTTTCGACGTTCTATTTTTATTTTTGAGACCTTTTCGACGATCTATTTTTACTTTTGCGACATTTTCGACGATCTATTTTTCTTTTTGAGACATTTTTGACGGTCTATTTTTATTTTTGAGACATTTTTGGACGTTCTATTTTTATTTTTGAGACCTTTTCGACGATCTATTTTTACTTTTGAGACATTTTCGACGATCTATTTTTCTTTTTGAGACATTTTTGACGGTCTATTTTTATTTTTGAGACATTTTCGACGTTCTATTTTTATTTTTGAGACCTTTTCGACGATCTATTTTTACTTTTTAGACATTTTCGACGATCTATTTTCCTTTTTGCGACATTGTCGACCGTCTATTTTCATTTTTGAGACATTTTCGACGATCTATTTTTATTCTTGAGACATTTTCGATCGAACAATTCTCTCGAAAAATGTCGGGGCCTCGAAAAATCTTCCAAATAATCTTAATCGCTTTTCCATTCGTACTTACGAGCAAGTTTCGCTCCGCACCAATTGCGTATACTTTTCCCGCGATTCCGAAAGATTCACGACGTACATCCAGTTGCCTTGGCTATTCAACGCCGCGCGGGGCGATATGTAACGGGAATCCGTTCGACAGAGAGGAATCGCATCGACTCCGCTTGCCTGCCTCCTTCTTCGAGATCTCCTCGATTTGGCGAACTCCAGCAGTGGATTTTCGCGACCTGACCGGGACGATCCGTTCGACGAGTTCCTTGAATACCTGCGACAATGATAACGATTTTTCACAAACCGTCGTGAACCTTCGATATCGTGAAACGACCGGAAAATTGCCACAGGCTTGTCAAAAAGTTCGGAAAATGGCCTTAACAACTCTGATTGTTTTTGGGATTATTTGCATTACACGAGCCGAAAAGAAGCGTAGAAAATGTTGAATTATTGAATCCCTATCGCCGTGCAGATAATAATATAATATTTTTATTGCATTTTATTTTAAGCCCTCAACTCAAATCCGGACATTACTGTGACTGTTTTCTCGAAGTATACGTTTTCAAGAATATGTGAAAAAAATGTCACGATGAAATATTGAAAATTGACCAAGTTACACAGGATTCAGTGAGAGCAGATTGCGCAACGATTTACGTATGCCAAAACGTTTATGCGCTTTTTTTCCAAACGACTTTTCTCTACCTGGCCGGAATCACAACTCTACAACTGTCCGATTTTCAATGTGAAGAAACCAAAATTTCCGTAATTGCAGTAGGTATCGTTGTACGTAGCCGTTTTTTTTTTATTTTGTATTTTTTAGGCCCCGAATATAAGTAATGGATTTGCCAAAATGTGGCAGAATAGTTCCACAAAATCGCGGGTGTTAAAAAAAATATATACAAGTAAAAATTTCGCCGAAATGTGGAATTTTTTTTAACTGCTACGTACATCGAGAGGGACATTTATATAGATGATAAAACTTTTTCGTTTCTATTTTTCAGACCAACCATTGTCGAGTCATCGATCCGGCCGTTGGACCACATTTTTTATACAGATACTCTATAGCGCCTCAATAACGTTGCTGATTTTTACTTATTTTTTATAAACGAAATTTTTACACGAAATAAGTTCAACTTATGCTTAATAACAAACTTTTTTCCCAATCCCAAATAAATAATCTTATAGACCAAAAAATCGAAAAAAACGACCTTTTTTCGGCCAGTCACTGTGGTGTCCTCCGTTAATATTTATCACAATGGACATTCACCTATTGGACCACAATTCTTGGTCCCGGCTCGGAGAATCAACTTGGAGATTTTCGTATACTGGGGCATTCTGCAAATTACGTAAATTTTTCTGCGAATTGAGCAACGCCGATGACGCCGTGTCTGGCACGTAAGAATTCCGCTGAGAACGCACCGGTGGATTGTAATTGTATCTGGAACGAATGGTTACGTGGAAAATCTTATAATAATTCTATTTATATGTGAGAAAAAAAAAGTTTCTCGAGGTAAGACACCTCGAGAGTTGATGAGACGAATGCGCGTACGGAGAGAGAAAGAGAGAGAGAGGGGGGAGGGGAGGGGTGAAGAGAAAAAGGGGAGATCACCGGAGTGTGGTTAAACACGTTGAGTAATTTTCCGGTACTAACCCCTCGTGATCGGTATCGTTTGAGGGAGGTCCGTAAACGATCGCCGGTTGTCCTTGGTGCACTGAATACTGTGGCAACGTGCTCGGTGTCATGACTGGCAAAGCTTGCGGATAAAACTGAGGGACTTGCTGCCTCGGATAGTCATAGCCACGATTATACTCCGGCTTTGATCTTTAGGATTGAAAATACCTATTAAACTTTCATAGATATTTCATACGATTCCTGTCAATCGATTTGCTTATTCCTCGGAAGAATCTCGAGATCACACAAATCAAACTTTCATAAGTGCTTGATACTCTTACTTTTATCCGGTTTACTCTCATTTCCATAGTACGAATTCAATGTGATATCACCGAAATTTATTTGGCCAATTGGCGATTGGAATCTCGCGAGTATAAATTGTAGAAATTTGGTGAAATTTTTTTGATGAAATCATTTTGGCAGAAAATCATGATGGATTCAAAATAAATAACGTGCTGATGAAAAATTGAATACATTAAATGTTACTGCTTCAATGGAGTCTGAGAATACCTGAGAATTCACCAAGTGCTTGAAATTATTGTGCAATAAGCAACAAATAGTTTCACACGCGAAATACTTGTCTCGCCGGATCCTAATAATCAGTAATACACACGTACGCATATAAAACGCTAATGAGTATGAACATATAGTAAAGTTTCCAATGCCCACCTGTACGAGTTGAAATCCCAATGAGCCTCGTCTCTCAAAACACTTGCGTAATCGTAGCTGCACTTGTCGACGAGAAATTTGATGAGCAGCCTGCAAGAAAATATTTGCGAAAAACATATGAATGAGAAATCATCCCCGAGGCGATTCGGTTGCTCACTGTTCGAGTCTCGGAATGACGTTGAAGTTTGCGCATCGTTGGAATGCTACGAAAAATATTTTTTTTTCGTTTCCCAAATTTCTTTGGACAGATTCGAGCTACGAAAATCACGCGAACATTTTTGAGGATTTTTATTTAGCAATCTACAACCAATCTGTGTAATATGATTTTGGATGGTAATGAAAATGAGAAATTGAAAAGAATTTTCGTTGCATTCCACGGGTGTAAATTTTAATCTCGTGTCTGTAAAGCTTTCGTTTTATTTCATTTCTTTTTGTAGTTTTATTTTCTTCTCTTTCAATAACTCGTGCCATCCAAGGAGCTGAAAGAGAGACGCAGGCGTCTACAGTGAGTGTAGGATGTGCGAGGAACGTTGACTCGACCCTAGCCTATAATTGTGACTTCATAAACAGTCCTGATCTATTGTCTATTGATCGATGCGAGCACAAATTTCCATTGGGATATAATTTCACGATAATTTTCCTCGCGATTGAAGTTACATAATTATTCTCGGTAGATCCAAATCTTCGATACATAAAAGAGTCTTCGGAATGTCCAGGCAAAAATGTGCCTCATGCATAAACCAAGTTTTTCCAGTGAACCCGATGATCCGGTAAAAAATCGGAAAAATTATCGAATATTGGTGTCTACGTATTTATGGTTCTCGATTCGTTTTTCATTTACTTGGTTCACAGTGCAGGAGCAGAATTCAAATTATTTTCGACAACCTACACGTTATGCGTAGTTGTAAAAGTCGAAAAAGCACTTTTTTTCAAACCCAATATATTTTGACAGTATATCATCTTATAAATGTTACCCGGCAATTTTAAGGTGATTGAATCAAAATTAACAGATTCATAGGCTATTATGTTGACGCCCGTTGCAACGCTCAAAGCATCGTTCGAAATTTTAAATGCTTTTTTCTCGAAAGTACGTTTTCAAAGTTGTTGCGCAAAATATCTCAAAAACTAGTGCATCGATATTTCTGAAATTTTTCGGGAAATTTTTACATTTACATTTTTGTAAATGTAAAAATATACCATTTGCTCCAAGGATTTTTTTTTCGATTTATACTTTCGATTTGATTAACGAAAAAAAGCCATTTTCGTAAAAATCAGGACGCTCACGTTGAACACCCGCCATTTTTTATTTATTTGACATTTTGGAAATTGGTTCGATTAATCATAGGATGAACTAATAAACTAGCGAAATTTGTTTGATTTTTTATATTAGATAACCTGGAGGGCATTGCTCACCGCAAAAAACGTTTTTGAGAGGTGCTTCCCGAACATTCGCTTTAAATCGATTAAAATTAAAGATTTTTACAAAAAAAAAAATTAAAGTGTTCTTCAGATGATACTTGTTCGAATACCTCATTTTTGTAGAAATTCATCCAAACGTTTTTATGTTTAAAAAATTTGAAAAATGAGAGGTTTTCGACTGTTACGACTTCGGGGCCGGGTTGAAATTCCGAACTTTGAATGCTCCGACAGTTAGAAATTCCGAATTTTAATGTCCCGAAATTCAAGATGGGGCTGTGTTGAAATTCCGAACTTTGAATGATTAGAACGCTCAAAACTCCGAAAGAATACTACCCCGAAAGATCAAAACTCCGAAAGAATTTTACACCAAATACCAAAACTCCGAAAATCTCAACACCGTCAAAATAATACGACTATGGAAGTTTTCAAAGTTTCAAAATTCTCAATAAATCGACGAATTATTTCAAGAGGATTTTTTTTATTAAGAAGTGATCTTGCGTTAATTTTAAAATTTGTCTAGACAATGTTATAAGTTCCACATCATTAACAGTCAACTGTGTAGAATTTCGCTGGCATGATGAATCTTAACACCGTCAAAATAATTCGACTATGCAAGTTTTCAAAGTTTCAAAATTCACAATAAATCGACGAATTATTTCAAGAGGTTTTTTTTTATTTAGAAGTGATTTTGCGTTAATTTTGAATTTTGTCTAGACAATGTTATACGTTCCACATCATCAACAGTCAACTGTGTTGCGGGTCGAGGGCCGGGTTGAAATTCCGAACTTCGAATGCACCGACGGTTTGAAATTCCTAATTTTAATGTTCCGAAATTACAAGGTTCGTCAAGATCATGCCAGCGAAAGTTTACACAGTTGACTGTAAATGATGCAGAACGTATAACATTGTCTAGACAAATTTCAAAATTGACGCAAAATCACTTTTTAATAAAAAAAAAACCTCTTGAAATAATTCTTCGATTTATTGAGAATTTTGAAACTTTGAAAACTTCCATAGTCGAATTATTTTCACGGTGTTAAGATTTTCGGAGTTTTGGTGTTTCGGGTAAAATTTTTTCGGAGTTTTGATCTTTCGGGGTAGTATTCTTTCGGAGTTTTGAGCGTTCTGATCATTCAAAGTTCGGAATTTCAACACGGCCGAAACTTGAATTTCGGAAAATTAAAATCATCTTAATAAATAAATAAATCTTTAAATAATTCGTCGATTCATTGAAAATTTTGAAACTTTTAAAACTTTAGTCGAATTATTTTGCCACGGTGTTCAAATTTTCGGAGTTTTGGTCTTTCGTGTAAAATTCTTTCGAGGTAGTATTCTTTCGGAGTTTTGAGCGTTCCGATCATTCAATGTTCGGAATTTCAACCCGGCCCCGCAGACTCGTTCTGCGTCTTGAAGACTTCTCCACGAAGCTGCCAAATCCGAATGAAAAAATTTGCCACCGAAGAACTTGTGTGCGACTGTTTTCAACACGTGTAAATAATGTTCTTTTCGCCTGTTGAAAAACATTTATCCTCGAATCGACATTTAATTAAGTCGACTGAAAAATTGCCGTTTCTTAATGGCTGCATTCACTTTCAGCCCATCGCACCTATGCGTACACCGAGACCATTTATTTGTCGCGTACGAATAGAAAGCAAAGTATACATTCGCGGAGTTCACGCGAGGGCACAGACGCGAATGAAAAAAAAAGTGAAAGAACAGTGAAAAGGAAGGATTCAAGAGAGGTGGATACGCGATTGGAAATTGCCAGTTTCGTGTTTGTCTACAATTACACGCACAAGCTTTACCCAAGCTCTCTCTCTCTCTCTCTCTACCTCTCGTAGGAAAGTGAATTTTTCGAGAGCCTCGAAAACATTTTGTATCTCTCATACGTTTGTTTTTTATTGTCCTGGGTGTGCCGTGAAATCTAATGTACTTTGCTTGAACTCGTATTCGAATCGAACGAAGAAAAAAAAATCTCGTGTTGCCGTCTGAATTTTCGTGGCAACGAATTTTTCGTACATACGAGCCTTGTCCACTATAAAAGTGTTCCTAGGATAAAAATTAATATGTCAATGATCAAACAAAGAAACGAAGTCGTGCCGGCCATTCGGGCAATAAATTATGAAAGTTCAGCTCGATCTCTCTCTCTCTCTCTTTCTCGCGGTGATTTTAGTGTACGCGAGCCGTTTTGCGTGACGTAGGTACGTGAGTGTTCGATGGGAAACGTAGGTGCGAGAAGTTCTTTCCGCGAGACGGGACTTTTTTCTTTTTTTTTTTAACTTTCTCCGTGGTCAAGACAAGAGACGCACTGACAAATCGTGTATAATGCTCGTAGATAGAAGCGAAGTGTGTGTCCCCAGAAGTTGATGTTTAATTCATGTGTGGCCCTCGCGCTATTTGGGCCTGAAACACGAATATACGTGACATTCCGGGCCAAATGGACACACTCGTGACTTCACCCTCTGAGACTCGTTCCACGTTTCGATACTACTTTTTTGCCATTTTTTTTTCTAACGTGCTTTTTATCAGTTATGTCGCTGCTACATTAATAATTATTTTTAATAATCAATCATTTTTAATTATTAAGTTTAATTAGTAATTGTTTTTAATAATTATTGATTAAACCCACGTTTGGGGGCAAACATTTTGTAAAAAGTTTTCAATGCAGAATCTGAGGATACAGTGATGTAATTAGTAGATAAAATTCAATAGAACTATAGGATTGCATCGAACTTTCGGCGAGATGGATCACTGGTCATCTTGGTCTGGAATAGACCGTATGCATTTTTTTAATTGGTGTGAATGTTAATACTCAAGCATTGGATACAAGACGGGGAGAGAGGGAGGACAGAGAGGGAATGTTCTTAGCTTTATTGCACAGGACTTGTCGATTGTCTCTATTATTGTAAAAAGTTGATCAACGGCAAAAGAAAAACAAAACAATTATTCCATTCATGTAACACTTTTGAGTGGGAGAAAAAAATATTCGAATGGAAATATATCTAGGCGAATGGCGAAAACCAATCTGTCGAAGAATAATGATTGATTTGCGCGTTAAATCCCTTTTTACGATTATACCCAACAGGTGATAAAGAACAGTGATTTTTTACGATTAACTTTTAGGGTGAAAAAATAAAATCGCACATTTTTATAGCACAGCGATGTTACTTCTATTGATAAATTTCTCTTGACTTCGTGCTTATTGATTTTTCGATGTAGGCAAAATTTTGTACAAAATAATAATAACACATGATAGCTAAAAATCCAAAATGGAGAAAAACAATTATCCGAAGGACTTTTTTCTTGGTCCATTTTTCAATTCTGTACGATTTTTGCTGACCTTCTTTTTCCACTGAAAATCGAAACCTCAGTGATTTCTAACATAATTACGTAATTGAAATATGACTAATTTAATAGGATTGAAAATGCATAAATCTTGCGATTGATTTCACTCGATAGTTTTTATTTTTCGATAACCAATCTTACTGCGGATAATGATCTGGTTCTTCGCAAAACGTTTGTCCGGGTTTGGCGCATCTGGGCGTGTGGCCAGGTGGTGCAGGAATGAAGGGCTCGTATCGAGGTCGATAAGGACATCCGTAAGATCCGCAAGGCTCTCCTCGATTACCGCTCGTTGATATCGCCGACAGACACATCTGTCGAATGGAAATAAAAAGGTAATGGATGATGTGTAAAGTGAGAAAAAAAACAGCCAAAATGTTCGTGATCATCAAAAAATTCCAGTCGATTCCCATTGCGTGCAATTGGCAGCTGGAGATCGGCAATTTGTAACAAACAAAAATTTGTCAACAAATTAAGGGGTGTGATGCAGTCAGAGGCGTGAAAAAACGAGCATTTTCAATAATTTTTTTTATAGTAATTAAGTTCGGTTCATAAAAGTGGTTAGACAGACTTTTTATGTTATATTTCAACTTGACTTGTACAAATTTTCAAAGAAAAATATTGATTATTTATAAAAATATCGCCATGTTTGTCGGACCCCTTCGGCATGTAGTGCTTTGCGGTGACCATCATGAAATTTTACTGGATCACCTGAAATCAAAAAACCAAAAAAAAAATCATTAGTTTAATAATAAATCTAGTCCTTTATCGAAACTTTTTATTCAATTAACAAAATGGCGGCTTCCGACAGATAACTTTCGATTTTCGACCAAAAAATCGCTAGTTTATTTTTTTTTAAATAGAAATTTTCAACAAAAATGAAAATCCTTCGATTTAGGACTAGTTTTTAATGCTATCAATAAGCACACCAAATTTCATCAAAATCCATCGAGTGGGTTTTGAACTATAGTGGTCACCGACTTGAAAAACATAGTTTCCAGAAAAAACGCGTTTTAAAGTTTTTCGATGTGGATACGGTATTATATGTTCGTAAAATTTTGAGCTCGATGGATGAAGCTAAACTTTTTTTCGTGTATTTTGATCCGCTGAATCTGAATATCACAATTTTTTGCCGAAAAGTCGAGCATTTTGTTGTTTATAGCCAATTGTTAAAACAATTTTCCAACAAATTAAAGTTTTTCGGGATGAATTATTTTTTAAAAATATTTTGGGTAATTTTAAAAGGAAAGTATTCTTTATAAAATTTTGATAAATTTCATAGTTTTTGAGTAATACATTTTTGAAAATTTCTGAAATAGTTTTCCAATTTTACACTCGATTTATGTGTAGAAATACTAATTAAAAAATTACTTACATCGAATCATCAATTCCGGGCCCATACAATAGGGCTTCTGCCGATGTGGAAGCTTCCAAAATATCAATTCGTTGTTGTCTTCGAAGTATTCTGCCTTCCCGGGTATTATCATTTGAGTGATTGTCAGCCGCTACCTGCCATGGGGACCCGACGCCCCTTCACTAATTGTGGGATATCCCGGAAACTATTCATCGGATTGTCTTGAAATTTTCAGGGAATATTTTCGAAACATCATACTTCGAGAAAATGTTTTAAAAAATCGACTTTTTGAAAATTCCGACTACATCTCGCCCCTTAATCCATATGGGGCTGTGTGCAAGGTCGTATTCGGAACTAGCTAAATGTTTCGTCTAGCTGAAATCCCCTACAGTGTACTCCATACTCTCCCCACGATCAATGCAGCCCTCGGAATATCTAATCTCGAATCTAACAACGTTACGATGTGCGATCGAATGCGTGACGAAAATTACAGGGGAAATGTCGTTGCGCCAATCTGAACGCGTTACGCGAGACTAATGGTCCAATTAATCAATTACAGGAGTTCAGGGCGGTTTGCCACGATGTTGACGATGAAATTGTTTTGCAAAGTGGTCATTACCATACTCGTAAAGACACACTGCTGACATTTGGTCCGTTAATTATACAAACAGCAGCAGAAATGTTTTCATTACTTTGTCGTATGTTTAGTCACCGAAGAAATTCTATTACGTACGTGAATATCAATCGGGACAATCGATTTTTCAACACGTTTTGTCGCCAAAGCTGCAAAAACTTTGAACCCCCAATGAGGCCAAAGAAAGAGATGGACTACGACGCGAGAGAGATGGATGAAAGTTTCTAACGAGGATTTTTCAGAGACTGGTACGTTGTCGATTAGAAATAAAATGTCAGGTCCCGCATATCCATGCAGAAATTTATTGGGAGTCCACATTGGGATCCAAGTGGATTACGCGCTATTTCCCGACTGACGTGAATTGAGAACTTTTTATTTAAAATTCTCAATCGAAATTTGTTGGAACTCCCAAAAAAAAAATATCCTTAGGTCCCTATTTAATTGGATTCTGCACTGTTACCCGATGAACGCCGTTTGACAATTCTTACCACGTTCGAATCGAAAATACGTGAAAAGTCACGAGAGAAAACTCGGCGTGTTCAAACATAACGCTTCGTGAGCGTCTACGCGTGTGGCGATATGTCAAAGTGCAGTAAAATAAATAAACGATAAGAACAGTAGTTTTTTAGTGATGTGATTCAAAGCGATTTTTAAGATATACTTTTTAAAGCGATTTATAGTTTTTTAATATAAGATTTATACTTTTTCACAATTCAGTCATTTTGCATATTTACATATTTCTTTTAGAAAATTCAGCAAAAAGAATCCGATGGGGTCCATCAACAATCGTATCGAATTCTCTTCGATAACGTGAGAATCCTTTAGGACTCAAATTCCGCTTGTTCGGGATTCCCTATTGAATTGAGATTCTGCTCGGGATTCCCGATTGAAATCCAATGTACGAGCATGGCGTTTTATTATAGTGATCCGATGCGATGACCCATTGGATCCCTATCAGAAAGTAGGGACAAATGTGGATCCAATCGGATGCCTACGACACTTCTGCACGGATAACTGATCAACAAGGTACACAAGAGTTCTCGTCTTTTTTTAAATGTTAACCTCTCCTAACATTCGAATACTCGTGAATTGATTAGCACTTTTGTTGGGGCACTTTTCGTCTATGCCCATAGAACAAACGTTCTACATCATGAATAAAGAATGATGAATAAAATGAAAGCATTTCGCATAATTTATTACTGCCCTCCATCCATCGCATCCATCGCAGCCCTAAGGGTTAGTAATTGTCCAAACCCGAATGAAACTTGTGTCCTGTAATAGCGGGAATGGGAACACATGCGACATCGTTTCGTGATATAGCCTAATCCGAAAGTATATACGAACAATGCGAGACATCCTGACTCAACGTCGATTTCTTTGCTGGCGCAACGTTTCGTAGAATTTCGTCTTGGCTACTGACTTTTCTGCGAACACGTATGTTAATATAACTATTATATATATATATATATATATATATATATATATATATATGTATGTATGTATGTATGTATGTATGTATGTTTGTATGTATGTATATTTCAATGTGTGCATATATATATAAAAGAAATAGACGAGACGCGATGATGTTGCAAGAGACCGCCGGGACGGAAACGAGACCGAACCGTTATGCTCCGATATCCTCCTCTGTGTATAAAGGTCGACCTAGATTCACGGCGAGGTGGTCTTTTCATGAGTCAAGTCGATTGAGCCCTCTATGTGCAACTTTTAGCAAAAAAAGGTCTAAGGGTAGCGTCGTTAGAACTAAGCTATACACGCGCAGGACACATATACATGTGTGTGTGTGTGTGTGTGTGTGTGTGTGTGTGTGTGTGTGTGTGTGTGTGTGTGTGTTTGTGTGTGTGTGTGTGTGTGTGTGTGTGTGTGTGTGTGTGTGTGTGTGTGTGTGTGTGTGTGTGTGTGTGTGTGTGTGTTTGTGTGTGTGTGTGTGCGTGTGTGTGTATGTGTGTAATTATGGATATAATGTGTAGCCAAGGTTAGGTTTGCTGCAAGTACTGCAATGAACACGAGAGACTGACCAAAGAGGTCAACCATTGCGACTGAAAAAAAAATGCGATAAAAGTATTCGCCTCCTGGTCCAAGAACCTTCAGACTGTATTCTTTCGTCCTCAACGTCACAAAATTAGCCACGGTTCACCAGAGGCTGTATTTGACCCGAATTACTACTCCTACTTGCATGCACGTGAAGGTTGAGTCAACTACGAACACCGTTGTATCACAGAAAGATCATTAAAAGGCATTTTGCGCAAAACTACTTATTGCAAGAAATCTGCTTGTACGTTTTGCTCCTTCATTTTCTTTCTTGATCATTCTTTTTCGTACTCCTTGAAGAGACTTATTCGAGAAGAATGAACATAATCGCGGTATCGATGAGCAAATTAAAATGGCGAAGTTTTTTTGGAATTAAAAAAATCTTGCATTTTTGGAGTGAAAGATTTGGCTAAAAACCGAGAAACATACGCTAACTATATAATATATAACATACGCTTATTCGTCCGATATTCGGACGGGGAGACACTCCGATAAATTAATCGATGCAGTAAAAAATATTGCAATGTAGAATAATCTTACATTTTTGGAGTGCAACATTTGCGTAAAAATCGTTTGAAAAATGATCGATGCGGTGATAAATATTGCAATGTAAAAAAAATCTTGCATTTTTGGAGTGCAAGATGTGCGAAAATAGGGAGGTAGTTTCATTTTGATAGAAATGTATGGATGTAATGGAAAATATTGCAAAGTAATATAATCGTGCATTTTCTTAGTGCAAGATTTGCGTAAAAAACGTAGGAAAATTGTCGATGCAGTGGAAAATATTGCAATGTAAAAAAATTTGCTTTTTTGAGTGCAAGGTTTTGGTAAAAATGTATCGATGCAGTGAAAAATATTGGAATGTAAAAAATCTTGCACTTTTGGAGTGCAAGATTCGCGGAAAAGGGGAAGGTAGCTCCATTTTGATAGAAATTTATCGATATATTGGAAAATATTGCAAATAAAAATAACCTTGCATTTTTTCAGTGCGAGATTTGCGTAAAGATCGAAAAAAATGTATCGATACAGTGAAAAATATTGCAATGTAAAAAAATATTGAATTTTCGGGGTCAAATATTTTCGTAAAATTGTAGCGATGCAGTGGAAAATATTGCAATGGAAAGAAATCTTGCATTTTTAACGCCAGAATTTGCGTTAGAAATGCGCTAATTAATGTTGAATTACCAAGCCAAAGATTTATTTTTTACGGATTTATTTGCCTATTCCTATGGTTTTTTTTCACGAGTCATTATTCAATAATAATTTGATGTCAACGAGCACTCCAATGAGTTTTCATACCGGGCTTTCTCTGTACAGGACACGTTTTCCTATAAGCTGTGAGTAGTTTGACCGACGAATGCGTTCTCGTTCACCACCCACCATAAAATCGTTCTCATGCTCTCCTCAAAAAGAAAAATTACCATATGCCACTTTCACGCGCGTGCGGTTCATTTTAAGATGCGTAACGCAACACGCACTAGCTCTCAGTCGTACATCTCGCATCTTCAACGCACGCACGTGCGTGTATACATAAAGGCAGCGTCGTAAATTTGGTTTTTTTTTTAATTTACTCGGAATAACGTCGATTACGATGGGTTCCGAAGTCTCAATCTCCGAACTCAATCTCAACGTAACATTCCACGCGCATATGAATATGTTACAATACAACGAATTTCACAATGGAACATCCGGATATATTCTGCATCCACGATTTTTTTATCAGTATTACGAGGATCTTTAGAGCCGTGTTACACCTCGGATGGGTGATCGCTTCAGTGGAAAACTATTCGCTAATTACTTACGAACAATTGATTCATCGTCGTGCATGGTACTCGGTTAATTCAATTAGAGTTAGAACGGCAATTATATGACAATTCGAGTGAGTCATCGCTTCGTTCTCTCGATGTAGAAACAATTCTTTACTTTTATACTCCCGACAATCGTCGTGCTACCGTATTCAGGTGGGATATGCCTGCTTGAGGAATTTACGGCGTGCTGTAGAAAACGCACTTTTATAAAGGCGTTTTGTTATTTTGCCTTTATTTTTATCAATCATGATATTGTATAAGTATTGTTATTATAACCGTTAATAATAATTTAATCTATTTAAAATTAGCAACGGTAGTTGATAATTCACTTTACGTAAGTTTTTTTACGTTAAATTTTTAATAATTATTTTACATTAAAATTATCCATTTTTCTTCGTTTCCGGCATTTTCTTTCAATTAAATACAAATGCCAACATGTATATTTTCTTTTTTCTAAAATTTTTTTAACTCTGTTTTCCGCAATTAAATTTTTAGTTTATATCATACGAATTTTTCCTTTAATTGCTGACCATTGTATGCACGATAGGGCAACTTCTTTGATATACCTTGATAGACAAGCCGGTGAAAAAGACTTACCACGAGAAGTGAAAATTCCATCGAGGCTCTCCCCATGATCGAGTGCCCTCAGGATGCCACGTTCGATGCAACGATTAATCACCAAACAATTACCCGATGTGTTTTTCTTCCCTCGCTAGCTTTCGTCACGCAATTGGTCAAATTCACATGATACAAAGTGCGAACAAACCGTGTCTCATTATGACGATTCACTTTTCATATGTTTCTCGATCAGAGAAAACCCACTATAAATTCTATATTCACTCTTACGAGACCGGATGAACAGAGAAAAAAGATCGTCTCGTGGAAAGCAAGTTTTGCTTCCCTTGATGTTCAAGTCCAAGAACTCCGAGACCAAAACTTAGCACGGACAAAATTAAACAAAAATAACCACCGAGTTTGAATTTCAACGAATTTACTTAATAATCCTTATCGCGCACAAGTGTCCATTAACGCGACCGGATACTTCGGCGCACTTGTCTCGAATGTGCAACGAAAAATAAAAGCGTTGTATGGTCAGATCCTCAACGTTGTTCCACGCGACCACGTGTTTCGTTATTTCTTTTTTTTCGTATGTGCGCTATCGCGTTCAGGGTACGGCGTGATTTGTCCCGGGCGATTCTACCGAAGTTCTGTACGACCTATTCCGTATATAGTTAATAAAAAGACAGCGAGAGCAAGAGAGACGACAGATGCACGAGTTCCGATTCGAACGTGTCCGAGGTGGGGCATGGTGGCACTTTCACTGGCCTGCTCCTGGCTATCATCTCGCATGACTAACATACGAAATACAAATCATTATACTTTTACGCTCCAACCCTGATCAAGATCGTTGATCCTTGCTAACGGACAAACTGAAAAAGTCTCGATTGATGTTCAACTGAATTTTCCATTTCCTCGACTTTAACGATATTTATTTTATTCACGTGTGCGATACTCCCACTCCCGTAACAATCCGGTCTTGCAGCGTACAACTACCGGCTCTTAAATAAAACCGCCTCGGGATTAAATTAACTCGGGAGAAGAAATGTTGCAACGATAAGTTGCCATTACTTCAACGATCATGCTACACAGCCATTGTCATTTCATTGCGAAAACTGTACAGTTATCGAACACTCGACACGATCGTGTACGTTATATTTACGACTAAATACCTCAAAATCATTACTGTTTTGTACTGCACTAATTATATTATAATTAGTCTATCATTATACGTATTTCTACTATTGTTATTGCTATATCAATTACAAGTATTTATTGACCGTTTTAAAGCAGCATACCTTTTTTTATTTACAATCAAGTCTGCTTTTTTCTCTCCAAATAGTGAACGAAGTAGGAAGATAATATTCGCAATTCGATTAATATCGAGAAACTAAGGCCCCTTTTTCTCTACATCGAAAGTTTTTATTGGTCTTTATTGTTAGGTGTTGAAATTATTTCGTAGCCTTTTACAAGAGATGTCGTAGGTAGTACAGTATTTCGTTGTTACCGACAGTAATGTATTCATCGTGAAACAGCTGTCATTGAATGTCATTTGCTGTACATAACCTCTCTTTGTATTGTAAATGACAACACTTAATAATTTATTGAATATGTCAACATTTGTGCCCAATAAAGTGTTTACTTCCCGCTTTTTTGCATCGAATTGTCACTGGTGATGAAAAATGGATCCGTTACGAGAATCCGAAGCGCAGAAAGTAATGGGTCCCGGCCACGCATCATCAGTGGCAAAGCCAAATATCCATGGGGCTAAGCTCTTGCTCTGTATGTGGTGGGTTCAGAGGGGTGTGATTTATTATGAACTGCTGAAACCGAATGAAACCATAACTGCAATTGATGCGCTTGAGCCGTGCGTTGACAGAAAAGCGGCCGGAATACTCCGAAAGACACGACAAAGCTCGTCCGCATGTCGCAAAACAGTACAAACATATCTGGAAATACTTAAATGGGAAGTCCTACCCCACGCGCCGTGTTCTCCAGATATCGCTCCTTCCGATTACCATTCGTTTCGTTCGATCGCTCGTAGCCTGGCTGAGCAGAAGTTCACGTCTTACGAAGATTGTCAAAAATGGGTCGGTTCGTGGATTGCATCTAAAGACGAGGCGTTCTTCCGACACGGTATTCGTACCCTGACCGAACGATGGTCAAAAGTAGTAGAAAGCCAGGGGCAATACTTTCATTAATGTATCCTTCATTTTCAAATAAATTTTTTTTTTTTTTTTTTTCATTAAAAACAAACGCTACGAATTAATTCCAAGTCCTAATACTTTTGATTGGAAAAAGTAGTAGTTCTTCCGAGTGAGATATACACGGCAGGTTCTCTTCTACGCTTGGAAGATTTGGCCCAGAGCGATGAAGTTCCGCACGGTCGAGGGTCCGTTTGGCAGGCTCGAATGAACGTTGTCATTTGCCCGATCCAGTATCCGCGCGTCGTTGACGAATCTTCCATTCTCTGAGACATTCAACGGAATATTATCTGTATTCGGGATGGACAAAATCGCAGGATCAATAGCGAGATTGGACGGATGAACGAGCGTTCTTCCATCGGCATAATCTCCCATAGTCGTCACTTGACAATTGTCATATTGGGCTTTGCACTTCTTTTCGTGAACGAACAAACTACCCGAATGACTGTAGGCCGTGCCGCAAATCTTGCACGCGTACGGCTTTTCACCGGTATGCGTGAAGCAGTGCTCCTTTAGGTACTTGAGCCTACGAAACGATTTGCCACAAGTTTTGCAGTGGTAATTTGCTTCACCGGTGTGAGTCGTTATGTGCGCCTTGAGGGTGCAAGATTTTGCGAACGCTGCGCTACAAAAGTGACAAACGTACGGCCTATCGCCGGTATGCGTACGCTCGTGATTCGTGCAATTCGAGTTGGACGTAAATCCGCGACCGCAATATTTGCACACGTGAGGCTTGTAACCCGTGTGCGTTCTCATGTGAAACATCAAGCCCGTATTGTGTCGAAACGTTTTGCTGCATATGTGGCACAAAAAACGTTTGAAATTTTTGTCCTCGAGTTCGTTGTCGCGGATGTGAATTTTCCTGTGTTTCGCCAGTTTCGTCTCGTTCTCGAACGACTTTTCGCAATCTTTGCAACGATGGCCTTTCGTTTCTTCGAGCTTACGTCTGCTTGCGCGAATTTTGTCCCGACCGATAGAGTACTGAGAGCAAGTGTCGCGTCCAGGAGAATCATCGTGTATCTTGGATTTATGCTTCAACAGTGATCCTTTGGTAACGTACGATCTCTTGCATATGTTGCAGAAAAAACGTTTGCCCTCGTTTTCTGAATTCAACTCTTCGCGAATCCAAATATTGATTAATTTAATCGCCGATCTATCGTCACTCGGAAATGCCGATTCGTCGGGGACGTCGTACGCTCGAGACGAATCCGAGAATTCCGTCTCGTTAGTACCATTCGAATCGACGTTCCACGCTTCCGTTACGAAATTTACATCTTTTCGTGATTCTGATACATCTACACTCGATTTATCCAGTCGGAATGAACTTTCGATACGAACGTTCGACAGCCTTTTCCTCTGCGCAGCTTCGCGAGTCACGTTATTTTCATTTTCAAATATTGAATTGTTCCTCCTTCTTTTTTCCCTGATGTCACGCAAAATCGCGTACACGGCGACGGGATTTTCTCTCTTGTGAGCGTGCAAGTGTCTCACCATGGTGAGGAGCTTGCGAAAATTCTTATTGCAAATTTTGCAACTCGAAGGCTCGAGCGGTTCCTTCGATTCGTGACTTTCAACGTGCTCAGAAAATTCAGCGGGTCGGTCGAGTTCCTCTTCGCAGTGGTCGCGAGAAAATCTGTCAGGAGCGTGACTGAATCGACACTCTTTCGAGGATTTATCGCCCTCGTAGGATTGGCTATATCCATAGCGTGAGATTGCGAGTTCTCTTTCGAGAGCTCTCCGCCCGACGGAGTTCCGCGCGACTTCACAATCTCGTTCGTTCTTCCTCGAGGCTTTAGTTTTTTTCAGGTACCGCCTCTGCAGCTCTTTGCAATTTTTCAAATTTTCCATCGAGGTTATTCTCCTGAAGACTATCAATCTTTTGGATGCCTCTTTCGCGTGCTCCTCTTTGTTCAGCTCATCGCTCGTCGCCATTTCGCATTTTCGCACTTCGACCCTTGATCTCTTATCGTCCGAGGAGGTTGTCGATTTTTTTGCACGAGTCGTCAGAGCCGTTTCGGTGCCTCGCAGACATTCGTTATCTCTCATTTTGACAGCACGATCGAACACGGTGATCTGCGATGTTACACTTCCTCTCGGGGTGTCCCAAACATCGTAGCTGTGTACAGACTCGCCTGCCGTCGATTTGTCGCCTCTGAGCCCTTTCGCTGAATCGCAGTGACCATCGCTTACCACCTTTCTATATAGGCGCCGCAATTTTACGTCACTTTCTTGACACAGAGTTCGAAAATCATGCGCAACGCGTATATTGATGACGCACTTCTCACACATCTTCGACGGAAGACCATCGCCCTGCTTAACCTAAAAAAGATATTTCGTATCGTTGCATCATCTCTTCAAATTGTGGCATTTTTGCAAATATATTCGGTAGTAAACAAGTGCCCACCTCGATCCCACCGTAAAACTGTAATTTCTCCCACAAATCTGCGGAATTGCGATTTCCAAAAGTCATGTGTGAAGTGAAAATACACTTGTTTTCTTCGTCGGACGACAAGCAAACTCTGCACACAGTGTCATTGTTTTTCAATGGAACATCAATTCCGCTCGAAATATTCATATCAACTCTTCTCTCGGCTTGTTCAATAAATTTTTATAGAATAAATATTGTTCTATTATTATCCATGCAAAATATCCGAAGCCCAAGTGTTGTGCCACGTTACCGACCGTCGGTAAAAAATCTGAACTTTGAAAGTTTTGATTTTACTATTGCACTGTACTGTCTGAGAGTTAAATTTCTTCGCTACCGACAGTCGGTACGTCGGCACGCGCAGTGGAACGGAGCAACCACGCGTTGACACATTATTCGGATAAGACGACACGCTGTCACATGCGTGTCAAACTATATTTTAGCCTGAGGATTCAGAATGCTCAGTTTCTCACGAAAGTATTACATTTTTTGTACAATGCACAATTATTTTCGTATTCGCACCTTTCTATAATAAAATAATAAGTAATAACTACAGTGGTATAAGAAATTATAATAATTCGTCGACTACGTGTATCATCTGTACGTGCAAATATGTATGAATGCGATTGCAGAAATATTTTTTTATCGCAATACCAAGTGATATGCCCCAAAGTAAAGTGAGTGGCAAGGGCGAGTAACGGGAAAAAAGTTGCAGCTCCGCTGCTGAGAGTGTGAAAATAATCTCTATAAGCGAGTAAGAAAGTACGCGTAGATATTCGGAAAGCGCTTTAAAAATTGGACCATGTCAAGCGCTGCACGCGCAAATTTGGTGCTAATCGAACTGTCGTATACTCATCGATAATTCATTAATAGTACGGTACTCATTTTTATATCGGTATCATATCAAATCATTGCACGAGATCGACAGTTTCTCGTTAAAATTGCATCGCTCTAATAAATGGCCGATCAAGAGACCGAACATAACCTATACGCCGCGGTCCTGGCTCGTCTCTCCATCAATGTCAAAAACGTAAGACCACGCGACTCGTGCCTTCATCACCACTAGTAAACAGTTTTTTTAACCATAAATAAAGCAGTTATCCGTAACGAAAACGTAGTAAGAACCACCAGGCCGGAAATTGTTAATATCGAGAATGTAACAAAAGCAGCGTAGGGAAGAAAAATCGAATGTTTGGAAATAGCAAACTACTAGTTTGTCTTTTTATTAAAATAAGTAGGTATATTTATTGAGCCACGAACTTTCTACTTGGATTCTGCGTTCTCTGAACGACTAACGAACGTAAAAAAAGACTAAACATCGATATGGATTACCAAAGAAAAGCAAGAAGAACGAAAATCAAGTAAATTCATATATCCCTTTAAAGCAAAGAAAACGAATATACATCTGCAAAAAAAGTGGCTCGGGACAAAGATCGAAAATTCACTGTGACCTGCAAATGAATTGCAGCTAACGTCGAAACGAATAATCTCCATCCACAAAGGTCTCCCCGATGGAAACAACAGCATAGATTGCAAATGTCGTCGGCCGCCGTAGCCCTTGCTCCATGTCGATGACGCCCTGAAGATGCGGCCGGTTCGCAGTAGCGTCGCGCTTCCTGCGTCCTGGATCCTGGAAAAAAAATGCGCGACATTTCCTGCGGTGTCACGGACTCGTCCGAGTCCGAGACCGAGTCATCGCTGCCGTCGTCCGGCGGTTACAACGAAGCGGCGAGGGACGCCGAGGATGTTAGGGCAAATTTGCAGTCGTCGGACAGCGGAGTGTCCACAGCCAGCGAGACGTCCAGCTGCGAGGATTGCGCCGCATCCGAAAAAGCAGCGGGGAATTCGCGCGTGGGTTTTTTACGAGCTCTACTGCCCTGGAGTAGGAGGTCGAATCGCGAGTCATCGGCGGACAAGGTGGGCGGAACGACGGCCCTGATTCAGCTCTCGAGACCGTCGGATCTGCCGGTGAAGAGCGCTGACGAGGATCGTCGCCACAGGAGGCAATACGATGCGATGCTGGAGGAGGCGAGGAGGCGAGAGATCCGGGAGGCGCAAGCGCGACAGTTGCGTCGCGAGGAGTCGCTTCGACGGGAGGAGAGACTGGCGGCGGACTCAAGCGTCTGGTGTACCGAGATATTGCCCAGATTCGAGCTCGTGCGATCGAGCAAGCGCGTGCGGGATCTCTGGTGGGAGGGTTTGCCGCCGAGTATACGCGGCAGAGTTTGGAGACTGGCTATAGCCAACGAACTGGGTATAAGCGGCGATCTCTACGACTCTTACTCGCGTACGATAAATCTTGAGGAGCCGAGCGACGAGTCCGCCATAAAGTTGGACGTTTCTCGCACCTTTTCGAATCTCGGAGTTTTCCAAGAGGGCGGACCATTGCACGAACACCTGCGAAACTTGCTGGCGGCTTACGCTCGTTACAAAAGCGACGTGGGCTACGTACAGGGTATGAGCTTCGTCGGCGCCGTTCTCGCTCTCAACATGGAGCCCAGGGACGCCTTCGTTTGTTTCGCCAATCTCCTGGACAAACCATGCCATCGCGCTGCCTTCGCCCTCGATCAACGCCGCATGAACTCCTACTATCGAGCTTTCTCCGACTCTCTGGCCCACCGAGTGCCCAAAGTGCATCTTCACTTCACCGCCAACGGACTCAGCCCTGACATGTATCTACTCGACTGGCTCTACACGGTATACGCCAAGGCTATGCCCCTCGACGTCGTATGCAGAATTTGGGACGTTTTCGTGCGCGACGGCGAGGAGTTTCTCTTCAGAACTGCCCTCGGCATTCTTCGCATGTATCAAGATCGCTTGCTTGGAATGGACTTTGTACGCTGCTCGCAGTTTCTCAACAAGTTGCCTGAAGATATACAGGCTGCTGCGCTCTTCGACAATATCGCCAAAATGAGCACCAACGTCGGAGCACGAAGCTTGCGGGAAACGATTCCTCGGCTAACCTGATTCGGGGCTTGAATTATTCGAGCAGCGGTTCACGTGCAGAGAACACTTGGAATACCGAGTCTTGAGGCGGCGAAGGCAAATCCACGCGACAGTACTTTCAGTCATTTTTACGATTTTTTCGGAAGGTATTTTTTTATATCGAGGAGGAATTAGCGCTGAGCTCTCCGCTGTTTCTATCCGCGCTCCACTCAACAGTTTTACATTACGCTATAGCTGTAACAATGCCGTCCGCGCGTTGCCCCAATACTCTACAAGATACGCCTCACTGTACCAGCGTGAGCATTCGCGCCTATCGTAATTAGCGTTATCACCGGTCAATTCAATCCTTCCCACGACCAAAGCGGGGAAAAATGTTTTTTTTTTTATACTCACAATAACCGGAAGTAGATCACTCGCACTTTTGTGAATCTCATCGAATTGACTAGTAAATTATCGATCTGAGAATAGGATATTTGCGCTATTCGAACTTATTTTTAAGTCTTATTGTACCGTTTTTTTAAATCAACTTTCGACGGAATACTCAAGTCGTCCCGTTTGTACGTCATGATCAGAGGTGTGAAAAAAAGTTTCAGTTTGTTTACCAAAACTCGAGCTTTACGGAGATTCCTCAGATTCGAATCTTTTGTGTATCATTTTTGTCTATAATTGTGAATAAAAGTATATTTATATAAAAAACCAAAATAATCGGTGATGTCGAATTCTTTTTTTTTCTTAAGGAAATTAATGCGTCCGACGATCACAAACAAGTGACCCGGAAAAATTGATAATCAAATTTGACAATTCAATGAAAATTCGTGTCACTTAAAATTCTTTTGTATTTCACCTAATATTTGTAATGCGGACAGAAGTCAATTCGAGTGCGTTATTTACAGCGAACATTTGCTAAACATCGAACACGAAGTTTCGAATAAATAATTCATTCGCAAGATCCAACGATTCCGCGAATCGCAGATCGAGCGCCAAACGCTATTGGGCGCGTTCCTCCCCCATTTTCATTCCTTTTGTTGGATAAAAACAGGACCCACGATTCCGATTGTTAATAACAACAACGGGATGGACTGCGATCGATTCATTCAGCGCGAACTTTTTTTCCTATTTGTTTTCTTTGTACAAAGTAAAATCATCGATTCGTGGCTCCTGTTCTCGTCCCCCTCAATCTCGTTCGACTCATCTATCAATAAATATCAATTTTGTTTTCCTAACCTCGCGACTGTTCGTGAAACATTGCGCTCTCCTTCGCAAAAAAAAGAAGCTAATCCGCGTACGCGTTCTCTCTGCCTCATTTTTTCCCCCTCCCGGTACTACGTTATATCTGGGGTGTTTTTTGGTCTCACAGCGGGGCGAAGCGACGGGTCCACAGCTACTTCATCGTAAAACAGGCTCGTCGTGAACGCCTCACGGCTCACTGGGAGTGACTGCTCGGCAGTTCGAAGCGATCCACGATGGGTCGCGTAGCTGGAAAAGAAAGGACACACCCAAAGTTATAAAACGACTATGGTAGATTTATGTTTCGAATGCGTACAGATATAATAGTTTTATGGCGTTTTAGCGAATCTCTATGGATCTATCGTGTGCATTACCAACTTTTAACGGACTACATCTACCTAGGTGAGTCAAAAAATTAATTTTCCAAGAAACTTTTCATTCGATTACCTTTTAGCTATATTCCGTGAAAATTCCATTGAAATACTACGAATATTGAATGAGATACGGGTTCTAACAGTCGGGCGGGCAAGCGGATTGTTTCCAAATTTACACAAGATACGATGAGAAACATTTAAAGGTCGTTTACGATTGCACTTTTTGAAAAGCGATCTTCATTTTTTAAGGCGTAAGGCCACAGTAGAATTTTCAAAAAATCGATTTTTTTTTCTCGCTAAAACGGTGCTTTATCTTCATAAGAATAAGTTACTATTCGATTTATAGCAAGACAAATTTTTTTCACTGTCTTTGAGTGTATAACGAAACCAGTATATCTAACTCCATCTATTTTTGGAAAGCCTAATGTCAGCGAATTATCTTATCAGAGTCGTCATATTTATTTTATCCTCGGCTCACAGTTATCCGCGCGTGTGTCGATGCGCCCGTCCAACCGCAAGGAAAGTCGGATCCTCCAGCATTGCGCGTAGAACAGCGAGAAAATCGGCAGCCTGATCCTCGTCTATGGCTCTCCGGTCGTACGACAGGGTCACGGCTAGTCGCGTCGTCTTTCGCAGAGCCGCGTCTGCAGATTTAACAGCAAAATTCGTTAGTCACACTCGTATAAGAGACACGTGAAAAAAAAGAGCTGTTGTTCTAGAAGGAAGACAAACGAAATGTCTTACCTAACTCTCCGCGTCCCGTGCCCACCGCCAGAATAGCAGTTTGCGGCGGATTTATTATTGCGGAAAATTCCTTGATACCGAACATTCCCAAATTCGAAATTCTGAAAACAAAGCCGCCATGGTGATAGAGCCATGGGTGATAAAGTCGCATGGAGTCGGACATTTGGATTGAAGAAAGAATTTTACGTGAATGTGCCGCCCTGGAATTCGTTCGGTTTGAGGGTGGCGTCGCGCGCTTTGCCCGCGAGTTCTCGTATATTCGAGGCTATTTCCGTCAGGCTTTTCCTGGCGCTGTCGAAAATTATCGGTGTAATGAGACCGGTCGGCGTGGAAACGGCAACGGAGACGTCAACGTTTTGCATACGGATCACCTGATGGCAAATGTCATCAAATGTATTACATTCATTGACTCATCTATTGGTGTATTGATTAAATTATTCATTCGTATACATCCTCCATTAGTTGATGAATGTATGCATTTTCAATTAATGGATTTATTGATTTAGCAATTATTCGATATATCACTTATTCATTAGTTGAACGAGGAATTGATTGTCAGTTAGCCAATTCATCGATGTTTTAATTTACATTTATGAGTATTGATATATACTCATTGATTTTTTTTTATTTATAATAAATCTAAATGCCTTATTCATTTTATAAATGTAATTTTTGTATTCGAAGGTTAATTTTGCACTTCGCTTATTTCAGCTTTTTATTTTTATGTTCACTAGCAATATTTATTTAGGATTGCGATCTTTAGTGCATCGAACGTATTTGTACTCACCTGGCCGTCCTTGTAGAGCGTGTTGATATCCGGACACTCGAGGAGCGCGTGCGACACCGCTTTCACGATGAAATCATTTATCGATACTGAAACACCGTCGGCTTTTAACTTGGTTCGTATCTCCGAGAGTTTGTCCATGTTGATGTCCATCGTCGCGTACGAATGAGGAATATTACCCTGAAGAGAAATTTTTAAAAGCCATCACTAGATGGAATAATTGATGATGGAAAGACAACTGCGTAAATATTGTACAAGAAATAAATGAAAATTCGTAATAAGTAGGGAGGATATAATTTAGATTTTAGTATAAATAATTAATGGAGCAGTAATATTACAGTACCTTCGATTCCCCGAGGCGTTTAGCGATAACGGCGCGAATGTTCGAAACTTCGAGATCTTTGTACGTTGACGGGCCAGTTTTGCAAATACGAATGGGGCCTCTCGGTTGCGTCGGGCCTGTTCCAGGCTTAGCCGACGGCGGCGGTGCTGTAAAAGTAATATTTAATTGAATTATACTCCCAACTGAGCGATGAATCGGTCATTGCAAATGCCGATGATCCCAGAACGCGTCTAATAGTAATCTGAACCGCTAGGAGCGCCACCTTCGCGCGTATAGCGAATATGCTTCATCGAAAGCATATTCGCTATACGCGAAAAATAAGATTTAATAAATAACAAAGAGAATATTTGTAAAAGAAACATTGGAGAAGATTTATTTTTTACGAGTTTTTTAAAAATATATCTTCTCTAATGTTTCTTACAAATATTCTGTTCGTTATTTATTAAATATTATTTTTTCTAGAACTTTCTTACCGGCACTGAGCGTGACCTTCTGTATATTATTGGCTTGTATGTGAGCCAAAACGTCGCCCTTGAGGAGACGATTAGGTCGGCCGGATCCTTTTACAGAGCCAGAGCTCAGGCCGTATTCCTCGAGTAATCGCTTCACCGCCAGACCATAAACCCTGTGGAGCAACACGTCGTCCTTCAGATAATTCATTCGAATGATCAAATGTCGGGAAGCAATAAGTTCCCTTAATTTCCAATCAAAAATGAATTTCGGAATTTTGAGTTCTGGATTTTCCAGTCAAATAGCTCAGCGTTGGATATTGCATAAAAATGAGCAAGATTACCAAAATAGTCTACTTCTTTTGTTATCTTCACTCGCGAAAAGTTCAATGAGAAAAATAGGGGGCTCTCATACGAAAAGTGCAACTCACTGTCCGCTGGGCGGAGGTTTTGGGCCTGCAGGCGAAGAGCTGGAGGTTGCAGTGGACGGAGTGGACGGAGTAGATGGGGTTGGCGTCGTGGCCTTTGGAGCACTGGTTGGGACGACCGCACTCTTCCAATCAGTTCCCTTCTCCACCACCACGGCTATCAATTGGCCCACTTCGACTTGGGAGCCTTCTTCAACCTTAAAGGCAGCACTTCGTTATTACATCGCTGCTCAATCTTTTGCACATGCTACACGTAATGAACGAGGGGATTGGTGCGTTCAAAACTCGAGCTAGTTTATTACCTATCTGAGCTAATTAAATGAATCCACCAGCAGAAGATTTTAGCACTTCAAATATTCTTTCCCCCTGGATCAACATGATTCCAATGTGCTCTTGTCTCAATATTTTACGGATTGCAAAACACTGTATCGATTAATTTTACACATGTGTAAAATGATACTTAATCATACGAGTTTTTTCACAAGGAAATAGTTCTGTGCTTGAATATTTTCACAGTGAACGTCTCTTCCGACTGAATACTGTACATGTACAACGTCAAAAGACCACAGGATTTTTCTTTACTCACAAGGATCTTAGCCAATGTCACCTCTTCGTCCATCTCAAAGGTCATGACTGCCTTGTCCGTCTGTATATCCGCAAGAGCGTCGCCTGGCGATATATCCTCGCCTTCCTTCTTGAACCACTTTACGATGGTCCCGGAAGTCATGGTCGGCGAGAGAGCCGGCATTGCCACGTTTATCCTGCAAGTAACCACAGCTCTAGAGAAATTCCTAATAATTAATAGAAAAAAACGGAAAAAAATGTCAACTGATAAAATATATCGCACTGTCCATCCGGTACCACGGCGGATTCTACAGCAGCCACGGATTCCTCAGAAGTCTTTGAACTCGAAGCCCCAGACGGCACCTCAACGGTGGTCCAGTCCTCTTCGGGTTCGACTGTCAGGGCGATCAGAGTGCCGACCTTGACGTCTTTGGTACCCTCCGCAACCTGTGCCATTCACACAAGTGTAAATTTAGCCTCTCACCTGAATTACCAGGCGATTTAGGATTTTTTTGTCTCCTGCTTGTTTCTTTATTTTTTCGTTGATTATTACGATAATTTTAGCCAGGACGGCGTCATCGTCCATCTCGAAGGTCATGACCGCCTTGTCCGTCTGGATGTCCGCTAGAGCGTCGCCCGCCTGAATCGGATCTCCGACCCTTTTTATCCACTTGACGATGGTGCCGGTTTCCATGGTAGGCGAGAGGGACGGCATGAGGACTTCCTTGCCCTTGACTGCGTTTGACAGAACCCATAGTCGCGAATTCACGATTGCATAATACGTTTACGAAAAAAAGGGAAGTCCTAACCTCGAAAATGAATACCGAAACTCGCGCAATCTCGAAATTTGAGGGAATTTTGAAATATCGCGAATGATAAAGCGTATTTGTCGTGTCGACGATGCGTTTTTGCGAATTATCATCGAATGACAATTCGCAATTGTCGTGGGAAAATGCAAAGCCGGACATAACCTCGAAATTTTATGAAAAACGCGAGGCTTGGGATTGGGGTATGAATTTACTGACCGTTCACTATGTAGCTCGTGTGTATCCACGATCGTCGACATTTCCAAGGCACGAAAGCACGAACAACGCGATTGTCATTTTGGAATTTGAAGGAGCGCAGACGAAACCTGCATCGCATTATTTGGGCCATCCTCGCGAACGCACACACAGCCGAGCCAGCCCGGATCGTGACCGATTGATCTCGTTTGCTCGTCCAGCAGACGACGAGACACACGAGTGACCTCTGCGGCAAGGTCGTACATTATCATCGATTCGATCATTCGTCGCGATTCGATTTCCTTACTAACATCCTTCAAATATTAACGATCTACAAGCGAATATTTGTTTCAATAGGCGCCAATTGTGAACGTTGCATTTCCGTGTAGAATATGCACGGTTTGGCGCGATTGCGATTTTATTGTAGTACGAAAGTACGCGGGAAGCGGAAAAGATATGTGCCTGTATACAGGGTGTGCCAGTCGAATCGACCTGCTCGATGATCTTGGACACTGTTGATTATACCTAGATAATTTACGGACGAAAGTTAAGGAGTCTGCAAAAACTTGATTTCTTTTGAACTTCTTTTACAGCTTGACATTTTTGTAATTTTCAACATTTCGAACATATATTCGGTCATACGAAAGTTTTTTAGTAAACTTAGAACACATTTTTTATTTGTGATCGGCCTAGTTTCCAGAACACGTATTAATCGTGTGCAAAAGTTCCACCTTGTTATCCCAATACTTCATCTGCTAAAAATATTAAAAATCAATCGGTTTTATGAGCCCCAGGCTCATGCAGACTTGTTCAATTCGACACCCTAAAGACATGTTTCGTTTATTCGCGTTATGTCGAGGATTGATCAAAACAATGTTTATGTTCAAATTTTTTGCATGTAAGGTTATGTGCAAAACTAAATTTACAGCCAACGACCATACCACGCTGAATACACCAGTTCTCGTCCGATCACTGAAGTTAAGCAGCATTGGGCGCGGTCAGTACTTGGATGGGTGACCGCTTGGGAACACCGCGTGCCGTTGGCATCTTTTTTACAATTCCAACTTCTATTCGTCAGCAGTGAATTAATAAATAAATAAAACTGTAATTTAAAGTTTTTCATAATATCATTTTGAGTATAATTTTAGAGTCACCTTTCATTTCGTGGATCCGCAATTGAATATTCTTTAAATTTATTTTCGTTGGTATTGTGGAACATCTTACATAATATACTGAAAAGGGTCTACAACTACCTCGCTATGTGGGTTTCTTCCCCACCAAAATCACTCTCCCACTCCCGCCTCTCCACTTCTCATAAACGATGTGCAACGAAATTTTTTTTAATCTAAAAAATTAGACATAGCACCCCTTACAGTTTCATTATACGTAGAGCTAAAGATTTACAGATGTACGGACAAAACATGCCTCAATATTTGTAAATTTTTGCTAGTAACTTAATTTAGTCCTTGGTTTGAAGTTTTTATCTTCATTTTTTATCTAAATTGCTTATGGAAAATAATAACAAACTGCAAAGACCATTTATGAAAATATAGAAAAGGTACGCAGAACTCGTCGTCAGTTTCTGTTTTTTTTGTTCGTTGGTTCATTTGTTTATTCGTTTGTGCTCGGTCGTTTTTCAATATGATCTCTGTTATGTTTGTTTATTGCAATCGTAAATAAACTGCATAGCGGAATGTACATTAGCCTAAATTCAGTAGTTCTTATAAACGAACAAGAATACGGGATCCTACAGTTTTATTATATGTAGAAATGTATATATTTAATATAAACTATACTATGATATATGAAAGTAATACATGTGTATATATATAATATATAATGCGAATAATCTCTTGCTCCTGAATCGCTATACGTAACTCGTGAGCCTAATAATGAGCATTGGAAGACATCGATATCACACCCGGGCCTACGTTTGTGTAATCTCAAAAATCGTTGATGGGACCGGAAACAGACGAATCGGGCGGTTCGGTATCACGGCTTAACCTTTTATATCTCACGATATATCGTATTTTTCAAATAACTGTGGATTTCCGGGTTGTTCCGGTTGATTCGTTAGATCGTCTCGGGATTCCTTCAGTGCGTGAGATTTCCAATACAGACGTACTTGATGTCGAGATAATCGTCGAGGCCGTGTCTCGAGCCTTCCCTCCCGAGTCCGGATTCCTTGACGCCACCGAAGGCAGCCTCGGCGCACGAGATGAGACCCTCGTTAACGCCGACCATACCGACCTCCATATTCTTGGCGACGCGAAAGATCTGCCCGACGTCACGCGAAAAGAAATAACCGGCGAGGCCGACTCTGGTCTCGTTGGCGAGTTTGAGAACGTCCGGTTCCGTGGCAAACCGATGAATAACAGCGACAGGTCCGAATATCTCGCGTCCCCAAATGTCCATATCACGGGTGACGTCTGTGAGAAGAGTGGGCTCGTAGAAGAGCGGTCCGAGTTCACCGCGAATGGACCCACCGCAGTGAATCTTGGCACCTTTCGCAACCGCGTCTTTCACGAGGCTATCGACGATTCGCAGTTGACTCTCCTTGATGAGCGGTCCATGAGTGACACCGTCCGCCGTACCGTCGCCCAACCGGATATCCGTTCGCATACGGGCGACGAATTTCTCCAAGAAATCCTCGTAAATTCGGTCCTGCACGTAGAAGCGATTGGCGGAAACGCAAGTTTGTCCGGTGTTGCGGAATTTCGAGGTCATGGCACCGGAAACGGCGAGCTCGAGATCGGCACTCTCGAAGACGATGTAGGGCGCGTTGCCGCCGAGCTCGAGGCTCAAACGTTTCATGCTCGGCGCGCACTGCTCGTACAACATTTTGCCGACGTTGGTCGAGCCCGTGAACGAGAGTGCTCTCACTCGTGGATCGGCGCACAACTCTTTGCCAACCCGCGCCGAGTTCACCGCGTTCGCCGGCACGACGTTCAAAACGCCACGTGGAATTCCCGCCTCTTCCGCGAGCGCCACGAGCGCGAGGGCCGTCAAGGGCGTATCCTCGGAGGGTTTGAGCACGCACGTACAGCCGGCAGCGATCGCCGCGCCTGCTTTCCGCGTTATCATTGCGTGTGGAAAATTCCAGGGTGTTATCAGAGCCGCTACTCCTACCGGTTGCTTCATCAGAAACAATTCCCGGTTAGCCGTAGGCGATTGCAACACTTCGCCATTCACGCGACGTGCCTCCTCCGAGAACCACTCGACGAACGAATTCCCGTATTTTATTTCGCCCCGCGATTCCGCCAGTGATTTTCCGTTCTCCCGCGTCAATATCAACGCCAAATCCTCCGAGTGCTTCACCATGAGATCGTACCATTTTCTTAAAAAGTCCGCACGTTCCTTTGCCGTTGTGCGTCGAAAGCTCTCGAACGCTTTGGATGCCGCTGTTATCGCACCTGTAGCATCCGCACGGTCCATACTCGCCACTCGAGCCAGTGTACTACCATCCACTGGATTCGTCACCTCGAAGCTGTCGCCGCTTTTCGCGCTCACCCACTCGCCATCTATGAAACCCTTGTCCCGTAGAAGGGAAATGCCACGGGTAATCGTTGGGGCTTGACCCACCGGAGACACCAGGGATAACGATCTTCCGAACAGCAGCATCTTGCGGCTCGAACGATGACCTCGGAGCTGAGCCATTAAGGAAAAAATCGAATATTTACATTATATAGTTCGTATGTTATATTTTTTTCTTAGAATTTTTTGCCATTCTTTCATACACTATGCATCATTTACATTCAATTTTTTTAAATGACATACGTATAAGATTAATAACTAGCGGAAGAATGTGATTTCTTCAACTTATTTCCTCGAATATCCTTCTTCAATTCTCTCTACGCACAAAATGAAACTACAAGCTCCATATGTTTAATCGTTCATAACTCGAGAACTATTTCATTGATTTTAATTAGTCTTTGTCAGAAAGACGGCTTGAAGTCTAAAATAGAATTTAGGCTAATGGGTGTCACTCTCAATAGTTACTTTCAATTACAAGAAGAAGAAAAACATGACTACGTCCATTTAAAAAAACAAACAAGCATGAACGAATAAGCAAATTAACAAAGAAAGAATAATTAACGAAAAAGCACAGGTTGAAAATAAACAGACTATGAAGATTAGTATGTTATTTTTTTCATGATCTTTTTTCTGTATACATAACATATTATTAACATATATATTCTGTTTAATTTCATCTCTATATTACATAAATTATTGATAATTCACACATCGTTGATGAATAACTTAAATTTATATTTCCGAAAAACGATATCTTACATAATCCACAAAGGGTTAATAATATACGTATATTAGTAAGTTATAGTATAGCTAAACAATTTTTTCTTATTTCCTTTCAAATATAGAAATATATTTTTTTATACTTTTTAAATGGTTATTAAACAAATATTGAAGATAAAAAAGATATATAATCGTGATAATAGAGAGTATAATAGCAAGATATTTTTGGTGAAAAAAAAATTGCGTTTTCTGTTAAAATAAAAACATTCTTGTAGTAATGCTGTTTCCGTTTTTGCGAATTTTTCTTACACGGTATTGTGTAAAAAAAAATAGAAACATTAAAAAAAAACATATATTTATGAATGTACGTTATACTTTAATCTTTGTACATCAATCATTTTTGCGCGGGTACGTATGTAATTTATTACGTCAGTTGATAATAATTATTAATCGATAACAATCGGTTAACAAAAGACTTTCGGAGATTACGTTCACTCATATTCGAACGTAACGATTCAATTGGCTGGAGGATTGACTTTGATTAGCGCAGCACGGTCAATTGGTTAACGGCAAAGTTTACCCCTCTGTTGAGACCGATGATCACCCGTGACTTACCTTGTTGACGAGTGGAAAAGTTGACGAAAACGGACAAACAACCGCGTATCTCGGTCGTGTCCCTTGTACCGAGCTCTCTCGAAGTTTTAGCGAGTATTCACCTCGCGGGTCGTACAACGAATCTATATAATAATCGGCTTATCGTTATCGTTGCAGACGGACGCGCAGTCGCGGGTACCGTCGAGTTAAAAAATATCGCAGTCAATAAAAGTTTGCAGTCTTCCATTTCGCGTACGCGTATGTTTAATCGGCGGAATTGAACAAACAATAGTCATACGTCGTGAATAGAATGCCAGATGCTGCCGGATGTTTTTTTGTCGATCAAGACTCATTAGAACGAAATCGGACAAAAAATGACGAGTGAATTTGCGTTGAAAAGTCGTTCCGCAGCTTTCCAGTCATGACACGCACGTATTTTGCGTGACGTAATATAGTGATCGACTACAAAATGTCCCGAGTAGAATACCGAACGCTGCACGATTTTATTCTATCGATGAAAATTCATTAGAACGAAATTGGACAGATTCCCGCGAAGGAATTGGATGTGGGGATCCGCCTTGGACTTCCTTCCGTCTCCTTAGCTCCCATGCAACACGTAACCTAAAGATACTACCCTGTTCCAAAAACATGCAGCGCAAGACGCGGTTGGGCGATATTGTCGCCAACGCCAAAGTGGCGGCAGAGTAGGGAAGCCGCACATTCCCGCCTTTCCACTCGGTCAGTATCGCAGATCGTCGCCAACTTCAGCATGTCACTTCCGCTCTTTTGGAACGCTCAGCCGTACGCAGTGCGTACTCCGCGTTTACGCGGGTGGAATTTCTGCTCCCGACTGTACAGATAACAATCGCATGTCAGTATTTTGCCTGCCGGCGTCTGTTGGTCAACAATAATAAGTGGAAATCACGCGTTATCTTGAATACACATCGTATCGCGCGAAATCATCGTTCCAACGCGTTCTCTCAACAATGAACAATACGAAACGTACGATATACGTAGGTACGTAACTTGAAATGGATGGAAAAATCGGTAACATTGATTATAACCTCAAAATGAAATCGGTTCCGTCACGTGCATCATTCAAACAAGTGCAATTTCACAATTAATGAATATAACGGTGAAATGAATGCTGTAGGCCCTTATGTTAGTAAGGATTAATTTTAAAACTATCAAACAACATTCAAAATGATAGTACCGTATATTATAACCTCAAAATGACTCCGCTTCGCGTGCGGTACATCATTGCATTACGATCCCACAATCAAATAAACGTATGTCAACCGTTACGAGACATACTTGTGTCTGTTACGAAACATAGTTTTCAAACCATCCGTTTGTCGTGATTGATGCAGAGATGCAAATTTTTTATGTCTCTCGTAAGAATTCATATATCCTCTGGTGGCAATGCCCCTGTTTGGTAGACATCCCAGTGGGATTGCGATTGGTGCTGATAACTCAACATTGATAAGGATATTGTAGCTCACTAAATCCAAGTTGCCAGAACTATTCATTCCGGCAACCAGGGTTATCAGAGATGAGAAATTCAAAAAAGAATTTTCAGTATAGTAGCAAAAGCTTTGCATGACCGGATTCTTACAACATATCGAAAAGCATGGGAATGGCGAAATTTAGAAATGAAAGTTCAATTTTCGACGTAAAGATATAATTTATTATTAAAAAATGGATGAACATATAAAAAAAATCTGCCAATCATACGATATGAAATGTTATAAACTGTACTGTGTCCAAATTTGAGGGAAAACGGACAAACGGTTCATGAATCGGAATAGCATTTTGAGAATAACGTAAAAGAAAAATGATAAATAATAATAAGGTGGTTTGCTGTAGCATAGTTGGTGATCTGACCCTGACAAAAATGTTATAGTTCAGTCAATTTGATAAATCTTCACGAAAATCTTTGTTGCAAATTGGAGTTGCACCTCTAAGCTAGAAAAGTATGCAATAAAAAAAACGTATTAAAAAAACTTCAAATTTATGCAGACCCCTCAATGGAAAAATCAAATATTTATTATTTGGATTCTCTCAAATTGAATACCTTGACAATTTGTCTTTTTTATACATTCCATATCATTTTGTATGTTTTTAAAATTATATATATGTATGTTACTAGCTACGTGTATAATCCAGGCATTCTATAGAATACCTAGTTATTCTATGCAATACTGAGTTCGTCAAGACAATATATACAATATTTTATCTATCATTAATCATTACATACTGTACCTAGGTAATGTATGCAATACCTAGGTACTTTTTTATGCATTTCTTTGATCGGAATCATAAAAGAGGAAGCTCAAGCTTCGATTTTTTCCCAAAGCTTCGTACGATTTTTTTTTCTAAAGATATTTTCATTTTCTTGAAGGGAAAAGCGACAATTTGGAAAATTACGTGTAACGCGAAAACGACAACGATTCAAGAAAAACTTGAATCGGTTTTCGTTGAGCTCGTGGGAATTTTTTCAGATTTTTTTTTCAGATATTTTCGGTAAAAAATCAGATGGTTTAATTACCGTAACTCGAGAGCTAAGGGGTTTGTGGTAAAATTTCAGGAGGAAAAAAATTGGATTTTTCCATTTTCAACGCAATAGAATTATTTCAGATATTTGTTCGATTTGCGTGACTAGAAAACTATAAAATTTTAACCGGGAAAAAAATATCGAAAAAAAATCTGAAATAATTCTAGTGCATGGAAAATAGAAAAATACAATTTTTTTCCTCTCCTGAAATTTTACCACAAATCCCTTAGTTCTCGAGTTACGGTAATTCAATTATTGGTTTTTTTTTCAACGAAAATAGGTTAAAAAAAATTCGAAACAAAATCTGAAAAAATTCTCGCGAACTCAATGAACACCGATCCAACTTTTTTACTATCGTTTTTACCAACGTTTTTCTCGTTTTTTTCTTCAAGAACATAAAAATATCCTTAGAAAAAAAAATTGTACGAAGCTTTAAAAAAAAAACAAAGTTGAAGCTTGAGCTTCGACCCTTCATGATTCCGGTCAAAGAAATGCATTTCAAAAAATTTGTCTGTAAACGGGGTCCACCAGAAGAGGAACAAAAAAGGCGAAAAATTGTAGTTTTCGAAAAAGGGTACGTCGTAAAAAAAATAGTAACAAAATTTCAAAAAAAAAAAAACGCAATAAAGGTGAATTCCTGCCGTTTAAAATGTCGTTTATTAAATTCATTCATGTCAACTATCTCCGAAATGTCAAAAGATCGTTCTCGAACTATTTTGAATTTTTGTCCGGAAACTTTTCGCCAGTAGTGTATATATTCACATAAACACGAATAATGTGTACGTGTGTGTATTGCAGTGAATAATACTGAATATTAATCAGCAGTACGAATAATAGTATATGTATAACAATAGTAATATACCAGGAAGCAAAATTAATTGCGGTTCATTTGCTTCTTTGGGATTTCCCATCGAATCGTTTCTTCCTGATAAAACATGGTTCGGATTTATTTACCTTTCTTTCAGGCGGCCTCGCCGAGGAGGTCGACGAAAAAGTTTTGCACGCCGCGTTCATTCCTTTCGGCGAAATCGTCGACGTTCAAATACCGCTGGACTACGAATCTGAGAAGCACAGAGGCTTCGCTTTCATAGAGTTCGAGGTTGCCGAAGATGCGGCCGCGGCGATCGACAATATGGTACGTTTTGAATGATCAAAACTGATTGTGTCGCTGGACGAAACGAAACCGGGTAAATAATCGCTGCTCGCTTTATCACAGAACGATTCGGAACTGTTCGGTCGAACGATAAGGGTCAACATCGCGAAGCCACAGAAGATCAAAGAGGGTTCATCGAAACCGGTATGGGCTGACGACGTTTGGCTGCAGGAACATGCCGGCGAGACCCTCAAAAGCGAGGACTCCACCGCGACTAGCGATCCGGCCAACCAGACCAAAAAGGGAAAACAAAATCCACAAGTTTATCTCGACATAAGCATAGGCAAACAAGAATTGGGCCGAGTTATAATAATGTTGAGGACCGACGTGGCGCCGAAAACGGCCGAGAACTTCCGGTGTCTGTGCACCCACGAGAAGGGCTTCGGATATCAGGGGAGCGTCTTTCATCGTATTATTCCGGACTTCGTATCCTTTTTTGCGATTGCTAAGGCTTTTTACTTTATTCGCATTCCTAGAAATAAAAAACCACACAAATATACACTACCGCTCAAATGTTTGGATACATCAGTCGATATTTCATGCCGCACTAAAAGTTACATAGCTCCGTTAAAAAAAAGATAACCAAATTTTACAAACGACGTTTTAAAGGTTACAAATTCAGCTTTGTTTTGCTTTTCTGAAATTTTAGTTATGATTTTTTTTCGACTCGATACATACTTTTGTACGTGACCGTTTTTCGGCTGTTTTTCGACCACCGAGAATTGGGCGCATAACTTGTGGATTTTTTTGTCATTCTTATCCATGATAAACTTGCAAGGGGTAGCCGAAGCTTCATTGTTGTTTTTTGAAAAGTTTCGTACGATTTTTTATCGCATAGTTATTTCATTTTTGGCTAAAAAAGACAAATTTTGAAAAATGCGACATAATTCAAGAACTATAGGGCTTAAGAGGAAACGTCGAAGATGTAAAAAGTTGGAAAACTTTATCCTGGATCGTCTGGAATTTTTTAAGAATTTTCCTGTAAAATTTTTTAAAACTATTTTCGCTTGAAACTCTGATAAGTAGGATCGCTTAACTGGAAAAGTATGGCGTTTAGGACAAAATATCAGGAGGAGAAACTCCTTTAATTTTCTATTTTAAATTGGCTTGAATTTTCTCAGATTTTGGTCGACATTTTTTTGGCCGAAACTCGTAAAATCATCCAAAACATTGATTGGCGTGTCTCGAAAACTATTGAGTTGGAGACGAAATATCAAGAGGGGAAAATGTTGCAGTATTTTTTTTTAAGTACGATGAAACTTTTTCACATTTTCTTCCATTTTTTTTACAATCTTTCAAAAGCACCTAGACGACCTGAATAAAAACATTGTAAATTTTTGTTTAATGTGAAAAAATGTCGATGTATTCAAAACGAAATACTGCAAAATTTTCCCCTCTTGATATTTTGTCTGTAACTCAATAGTTTTCGATACGCCAATTAATTGTTTGGGTGATTCACTAAGGTTCGACCAAAAACATTCAAAAAAAATTCTGAAAAAACACCACATTTAAATTCGAAAAATAAAAAATTTTCTACTCTTGATATTTTGTCCTAGAACTAAAATTTTGTCCTAAAACACTTCGAGTTAAGCCAGAGTTAAATCAGAGTTTCAAGCAAAAAGTAAAATAAAAGTCAAAGGAAAATTCTGAAAAAATTCCAGGCGATCCAGTATAAGCTCATACAACTTTTTACATCCTTGACATTTCCTCTTCAACCCTGTAGTTCTTGAGTTACGTCGCATTTTCCAAAATTTGTCTTTTTTAGCCAAAAATGAAACGTGAAAAAAAATAGTATGAAACTTAAAAAAAACGAAAATGGAGCTTCTGCGACCCCTTTCAAGTTTATCATGGATAAAAATGACAAAAAAATTTCCATAAGTTATGCGCCCAATTCTCGATGGTTGAAAAATAGCCGAAAAACAGACACGTACAAAAGTGCGTACCGGGTCGAAAAAAAATCATAAAAAATATTTCGAAAAACCAAAACAAAGCTGAATGTGTTCCCTTTAAAACGCCGTTCGTTAAATTTAGTGATCTATTTGTTTGACGAAGCTATCTAACTTTTAGTGCGGCAAGAAATATCGACTGGTGTATCCAAAATTTTAAGCGGCAGTGTACATTTATATATATACATAAAATATATAAAATTAATGATTAGGTATATATATATATATTCTTAATAAATCGTCGTCAGATGTGCCAAGGCGGCGATTTCACGAATCACAACGGAACGGGCGGCAAATCCATCTACGGGAATAAATTTGACGACGAGAATTTTGAGCTGAAGCACACGGGCCCGGGCACAGTGTCTATGGCAAATTCGGGCCCAAATTCGAATGGCTCGCAATTCTTCCTCTGCACCGCCCGGACCGACTGGCTGGACGGCAAACACGTGGTTTTCGGCCACGTGATCAGTGGACTGGACGTACTCAAGAAGATGGAAAAGTACGGCTGCAAATCGGGAACTCCTTCACAAAAAGTTGTAATTAGCGCGTGCGGAGAATTGTCGTGAGAAATAAAACTCGAAACTTCGGATGAGTTTTCTTTTGAATTCATTGCTTTTCCAACGACTGCAGTGTTTTGGACTTTCAATTCAAGTCCCGAACTTTCAGTCGGTGGTCCTGAACGGAATTCAGGTCTACGCGGCAATGGAAATAATTTAGAGCCAAAGTGTCACCTGTCATTGATCTTTAATTAAATATCACGAAGAAGGTATTAATCAATCGCAGCAAAGTTCAAACAAATCGAAAATCTCCCATTGTCGACGCGCATTAAGATTGTCTCGAGGCTTTCATCTGCGCCTGATGAAAGACCTGCTGCAGTTTGTCCAATGTCTCACGGTGTGCCTCCTGCTTTTTGTCCAGCTCTGCCATCAAGTCCTCCGTTCTTTTTCTGGAATATATATATGTGTACATAAAACCGTTTTCTATATAATTTCATGCACCCCCATAGTCACATCACGAGGAAAAAGACAACTAAAAATTAAAGTGAGATTTGAGAACGTTTCGTCTCCAAAAAATTCACACATTTACCGGTGAATGGATTGAAAAAATGCTGAAAAATAAATTTGTGTTCGAAATAATCGCGAATCCAAATGATACTTGATCTAGCGACTTCAGACACTCATTTTGAAATTCGAGCTGTTCCGTTCCATGCCAAAATGGCTGATAAAAATTGCAAAAACTATTATGTACCAAATTTTCTATATACGTGATAAAACGTGCATGCGGAGTACGAATTGCTTACAACTCATTGGATATGTATTCCATGCGTTTCGCCACATTCTGCTTTGCCTCGACCAAGTCTTGTTTAACGAGAACAGGGCCGATGAGCTTGAAGACTTCGTTGCCTGGCTTCAACAGATCCAGTTCTTCCTTCACTGCTGTATTCTCGTTTAACTGCCCATCCAGCTGTTGCCTCTTCACCAGGGCTTTGTGATAGTCTGCGTGGAAAGATTTTTTTACAGCATGACCATCGACAAATTCGAGCAGCTCAATCGCAATTTTGAGGTTATGTCGAAACGCGAAACTTTGCGGCTTCGTTATCGAATTTAGCAGCCTCTTATCGATGTTTATCTTTTTCTATACCTTTTTGTATTTGTTTGTAAACATCGATTTCCGCTTGAAGCCGCTTTTGATTTTCTTCCACCATTTTCCTGCAACACGAATTTTCACTAGAGCCCCGATCGATGAAACGAAATTGCGACGAATTAGTACGCGAAGTGCGCAAAAATAGCTAACCTGCTTGTTGAGCTTACTAAAATGTGCTTTAAGCGATAAAAGGTGGATTTTCGGTGCTGACAGAACGATTGCGAATCAATCAAGGAGTGAAAAACATCAAGAAACGCTCACACTCAATAGCGAAAGTGTGACTGCAAGAAATCTTACGCTACTGTCCATTTTCGGGCATATTCACAAAACGGTGTTCCGTCTTCGTTTAGCTCGCAACTTTGTCGCCAGTGTTGCCAAACAGTATTGCCAGATGGTTCTGGCGGCTTCCTCCTAAACCAGTGCAGCCAGATCGCGCGTAAAAGTTACCCCCTCTCTAGTCTCTTACGCGCCCATCACACAATCATAGTAGCGCGTGTCCGTGAGCGAGCGACGCTCGGACATCTTCGGCAAGAGCCGAGCGGGCTCGAAGTTTCTCGACCGCGCCTTCGGCAGCTACACCAACACATGGACGCTGAGCACGTTCATGTGCAGCCAAGCCGAAACGAAGGCTTCGAGGGAAAAAGCAATCTGAGCACGACTCGCGCGTGACGTCACCCGACGACACGCGCGAGGCTTTTAGATGATTTCAATGCTTATTTAGCTCCTGATTCTCTGCGTTATTAATGTATACAAAAAAATGTATCACGCACTCTGATCGCTTATTTTTTAGTTTATACGTTAATTTAAATATAATAATAAATCTAAATTACAACTTATTTATCTTCTAAAAAATTGTTTACGCTTTACTCACACCCGTCCTTATGCCAAATAAATTATAATTCATAAAAGTAAGCGAAAATATATTTATATTCGTATTATTATATTAATTCTCATACTTTCGTCAAGCGATAAAGCATTATCCCCAAAAACAAGCCAATCATCCATCCGGTCGCGAATCGTAAGTACCAGAAAGTGCACAAATTCTACAAGCGATGAGATGGTCCCGTTGGTAGCGTTCCTGGCTTCGGTCCGCAGGGGCCCCGAGGGCAAATTTTTCTCCAAATTTTTCATAATTTCTCTTATTTTAGTCATATTTGAGATTTTCGGAGAAAAAATGATTTAAAACACATTCAAGTACTGGTCTATTTCCCAAAAACATTTTTTTTTACTGAAAATTCATGATTTTTCATTTATTTCTCCGGAAATTTCTCTTTTTCCTATGACCTGAGACTGCGGACATATTCGGAGAAAAGTTAAAGATGAAAAGAAATGAGATTTTCGTAAAAAAAACGTATTATTATTTTTTTTTTTCGGAAATTTCCCTTTTCTCCATTACCTGAGTGAACGGCTGCGGAGATATTCGGAGAAAAGTTATAGATGAAAAAAATGAGATTTTCGTAAAAAAAATTTATTACATTTTTTGATCCCTCATAATTCTGAGAAATAATGAATTTCCGAAACTTTTGCAAACGTTATTTTCCTTAAGGGGTAACACCACTGTAACGGCCTGCCACGAAGCGTTTTAGACAAATAATACTTGGAGTAATTATTAAGCATATATTGAAGAATATTGCAAAACATGTTATGGGAAAATATTACAAAATGACGACACTGCAGCAAATTCTTCCGAGGCATGTTGAACTTAAGATGCTCTTCGGCACGCAGTATAACTTGTGCCAACTGTAATCTGGACGAAATAATTTTTTTTAATTAAATCTAGATGAGTGTAGCTACTGAACCACGTAGGGGATTTTAGAAATATTGATTTTTGAGTAATTGCCGAGTATGTGACTGAAAATGTTCTTTTTTTTTTAAGACAGTTATTTGTTAATAAATATTGTTTAAATTAACTTATCGAAAATTCCCTACGTGGTTCAGTAGCTACACTCATGTAGACTTAATAAAACTAAATTCTTTTTTTAGATTAAAATTGGCACAGTTCTGCGTGCCGCAGAGGTTCGACATGCTTCGGAAGAATTGCTGCAGTGTCGCCATTTTGTAATATTTTCGGATAAAAATTTATAGCAATATACTTAAATATATGCTCAATAAATACCGCAAGTATTATTTGTTTATCACATTTTCTACCGCCAAAAGAAAATATAAAAAAATACGCTTCCTGTAAGGCCGTTACAGTGGTGTTACCCCTTAAAGTCTTCATTTAATTTCCGAGAATTTCCCGTGAACATAATTAAAATGATGGAATATTCGGAAAAATTCGAAAAAATTCGGAGAAATTCGGAGAAACTCGGATGTTTGCGTAAAAATAATTGTCCGCAAAACTCCGAATCCTTCATATTTGTTCCAATTCATAGAAAAATTTGGAAAAAATTTCCGGAAAAAATCGGAGTTTTTCAGAAAAAAAATTGCACTAGGGCGCGGTATCGTTCCCCGCGCTCAGTGCTTTTTTTTTAAATTATTATAACTATTAATTCTTATTTGATTAGTTATTTTTATTAGTTATCACTATTATTTTAATTAGTTATCTTTTAGTGTCGAAAAATTTATCGCGCACTCTGACCGCTTATTTTATTAGTTTGTACGTTCATTTCAATATAATAATAAATCTAAATTACAATTTATTTATCTTCTAAAAAATTGTTTGCGCTTTACTCACACCCGTCTTTATGCCAAATAAATTGTAATTCCTAAAAGTAAGCGGAAATATATTTATATTCGTATTATTATGTTCATTCTCATATACTTTCATCAAGCGATAAAGCATTATGATAATGCTTTATCGCTTGATGCATATGAGAATGAATATAGTAATACTAATATAAATATATTTCCGCTTACTTTTATGAATTACAATTTATTTGGCATAGAGCCGGGTGTAAGTAAAGCGCAAACAATTTTTTAGAAGATAAATAAGTTGTAATTTAGATTTATTATTATATTTAAATTAACGTACACACTAATAAAATAAGCGGTCAGAGTGCGCGATACATTTTTCGACACTAAAAGATAACTAATTAAAATAATCATGATAACTAATAAAAATAACGAATCAAATAAGAATTAATACTATTAATAATTAAAAAAAAAGCACTGAGCGCGGTGAACGATCCCGCGCCACTGCGGATCGAAGCCAGAAACGCTACCAACGGGACCATCTCATCGCTTGGAGAATATGTGCACCTTCTGACACTTACGATTCGCGGCCAGATACATTATGATAATGCTTTATAGCTTGATGAAAGTATATGAGAATGAATATAATAATACAAATATATTTCCGCTTACTTTTATGAATTACAATTTATTTGTCATAGGGACGGGTGTGAGTAAAGCGCAAAAAAATTTTTCAGAAGTAAAATAAGTTGTAATTTAGATTTATTATTATTTTTAAATTAACATATAAACTAATAAAATAAGCGGTCAGAGTGCGCGATAAATGTTTCGACACTAAAAGATAACTAATTAAAATAATAATGATAACTAATAAAAATAACTAATCAAATAAGAATTAACGGTAATAATAATTTAAAAAAAACGCTGAGCGCAGGGAACGATCCCGCGCCCCTAGTGCAATTTTTTTTCTAAAAAACTCCGATTTTTCCCGAAAAATTTTCCGAATTTTTCTATGAATTGGAACAAATATGAAGGATTCGGAGTTTTGCGGACAATTATTTTTACGCAAACATCCGAGTTTCTCCGAATTTCTCTGAATTTTTTCGAATTTTCCCGAATATTTCATCATTTTAATTATGATCACGGGAAAATCTCGGAAATTAAATGAAGACTTTAAGGGGTAATACCACTGTAACGGCCTTACATGAAGCGTATTTTTTGATATTTTTTTTGGCGGAAGAAAATTTGATAAACAAATAATACTTGCGGTATTTATTAAGCATATATTTAAGTATATTGCTATAAATTTTTATCCGAAAATATTACAAAATGGCGACACTGCAGCAATTCTTCCGAAGCATGTCGAACCTCTGCGGCACGCAGTATAACTGTGCCAATTTTAATCTAAAAAAAAGAATTTCGTTTTATTAAGTCTACATGAGTGTAGCTACTGAACCACGTAGGGGATTTTCGATAAGTTAATTTAAACAATATTTATTAACAAATAACTGTCTTAAGGAGGTACACCAGCTTCATACAATGTTGCCATGCTAAACCATGGTAAAATTTCAAAATGGTGATAGATCAATAAAATTTGGTGAATATATTCTTTAGTATTATATATGTCAATACAATTTTTTTCAGATTTTTTCATTGTGCCGTTATCGAGTAATTGAACATTGAAGTTCACGTGTATAAGCATAGCGTTTTTATAGATATAGGTATATATTCCGGGTATAAGAATAAACGCTTGTGAATTATTTGTAAGAAAACGGCACAACCAAAAAATCTGAAAAAATTTGTATCTACATGAATAATACTATAGAATATATTCACCAAATTTTATTGATCTATCACCATTTTGCTGAAGCTGGTGTACCTCCTTAAAAAAAATTGAACATTTTTAGTCACATACTCGGCAATTACTCAAAAATCAATATTTCTAAAATCCCCTATGTGGTTCACTAGCTACACTCATCGAGATTTAATTTAAAAAAATTATTTTGTCCAGATTAAAATTGGCACAAGTTATACTGCGTACCGCAGAGCACCTTAAGTTCATCATGCCTCGGAAGAATTTGCTGCAGTGTCGTCATTTTGTAATATTTTCCCATAACATTTTTTTGCAATACACTTCAATATATGCTTAATAATTACCCCAAGTATTATTTGTCTAAAACGCTTCGTGGCAAGCCGTTACAGTGGTGTTACCCCTTAAGGAAAATAACGTTTGCAAAAATTTCAGAAATTCATTATTTCTCACAATTATGAGGGATCAAAAAATGTAATAAGTTTTTTGTACGAAAATCTCATTTTTTTCATCTATAACTTTTCTCCGAATATCTCCGCAGCCTCAGGTCATAGGAAGAAGAGAAATTTCCGGAGAAAAAAATGAGAAATCATGAATTTTCAGTTTAAAAAAATGTGTTTTTGGGAAATAGACCAGTACTTGAATCTATTTTAAATCATTTTTTCTCCGAAAATCTCAAATATGACTAAAGTATGAGAAGTTATGAAAAATTTAGAGAAAAATTTGCCCTAGGGGCCCCTGCGGACCGAAGCCAGGAACGCTACCAACGGGACCATCTCATCGATTGTAGAATATGTGCACTTTCTTGTACTTACGATTCGCGGCCGGATGGATGATTGGCTTGTTTTTGGGGATAATGCTTTATCGCTTGATGAAAGTACGAGAATTAATATAATAATACGAATATAAATATATTTCCGCTTACTTTTATGAATTATAATTTATTTGGCATAAGGACGGGTGTGACTGAAGCTTAAACAATTTTTCAGAAAATGAATAAGTTGTAATTTAGATTTATTATTATATTTAAATTAACGTATAAACTAAAAAAATAAGCGATCAGAGTGTGCGATACATTTTATTGCCTACATTAATAACGCAGAGAACCAAGAGCTAAATAAGCATTGAAATCATCTAAAAGCCTCGCGCGTGTCGTCGGGTGACGTCACGTGCGAGTCGTGCTCAGATTGCTTTTTCCCTCGAAGCCTTCGTTTCGGCTTGGCCGCACATGAACGTGCTCAGCGTCCATGAGTGGTGTAGCTGCCGAAGGCGCGGTCGGGAAACTTCGACCCCGCTCGGCTCTTGCCGAAGATGTCCGAGCGTCGCTCGCTCACGGACACGCGCTACTATGATTGTGTGATGGGCGCGTAAGAGACTAGAGAGGGGGTAACTTTTACGCGCGATCTGGCTGCACTGTCCTAAACCATCGCTGGTTCCCCCTAAAAATCTCCAAAATATCCCCCACCGAGCCTCTGGTCTGAACAGTGCTGTAAATGAAGGGTAATTTTCGCGATCCGTCAAATGTCGTTAAATAGCTGTTATTTGAAATGCATTTCCTACTTGTGTTTGAGTATTTTGTTTTGAAATTTGAATACTGAAGATGAATACTTTTTTTGTGGAAATAATTGTTGTAGTTAGGTGAAAGGTACGGTCGGTAAAAACATTTATCGTAGTATGGTAATCCGTTTTTGAGCCTCGAAGGGGATTTATTTCTTTTTGAATTTGCATATTACAAGAAACCCGCTTTTATATATTTATCTATATATTTGTTTATTATTATAATTTTTTACTTATTAGCCAAGTATGTACTTTGAACTATTCTATAGCGTAACCTATACTTATTAACGACGGTCCATTCCAAGCCCATTTTAGGTATTTTTGCCGCCTGAATACAATCTACTATGAATTCCCCCGAAACTTTCAATTCTTATTGAAGAAGTGGGGAAAAAATTTGCTAAAACCGATGGTCCCTCTTTGAAATTCTGGCAAAAATCGAAAAATACTCGTAGCACGATGGACGAAGTGGTATTTTAAAGCGAAAACGATGACGAACAGAATGAGCATAGACTGGATTCTCCAGCGGATTGATACTTGCAATGAAGAATTGCAATGAAGAATGCACTGATGCATGAATAGCTAAATTTGGGCCCTAATTGTCAGGAAATGTATCGAGGGTTCCAACATCGCTGTCATTTATATTATTATAATTATTTTCAAAGCTGAAACGTTTCGACATACGAGCTGTCGGCTTAAAGTCACAGCAATCAACGCTGATCGTGAGTCGAATGTGTATTATAGCCTCGACCATTGCGACCGACATTTTGTTTTGCAGCTTGTATCAGTTGGGTTTGAATGATTGTTTTCGTTTGTTTGGGCTTACCTGTTTATTTGCGTTCATTCGAAATTGGTACACTTGTGGTTGGTGTTTTAAAATTTGTTTTGAGAAGGAAAAATACCTCGAAAATTTATAATCCCCTAAAAATACCCTCACGCTTCAGAATTCTCCTAAAAAATCTCCTACAAATTTTTTCCCCCTATTTCTCTAGTAACCCAGGAAAATACTCCTAAATCTAGAAGAAAATCTCCTAACCTGGCAACACGGTCGCCAAATAGTCGCTGCGATGTACCCAGCCCCCTGGCGCCATCAGTCATACATGGCTGGCGTAATGTCCATCGTTTTTATTTTCAATCGCTGCCACGTGTAGCAGTAGTAGTCACCTGCTCGATAAACATATATATGCCATATAACCTGCTAACCAGCCGAACCCGCCAAACAATGGCGAAAATGTTTATTATCATAATTATTATAATATGATTATTTCAATCGTTTAAAATTATTTAACTAGAAATGTATTTGTTTTTTGGCAGTTAGAAACTGGCAAGTAAGTGTATGCGTGCGTGTCAGTTTCTAAACAAGCATGAACATTATAATGTTCATGCTTGTTTAATTTAATTCGATACATATAAATATGAGGAACAATATATTTATTTCCCTTGAATAATTTTTAAATTCAAAATATCAACATTTAATATACATTTTAATAACATGGCTGGTTTTTTCTTTATAATACACAAATGAACGATGAATATTTTTTACGTGGTAAAAAATTGCGAATTTTTTTTCTGCCGTTTCATTTTTTGTCAACACATTTTCTGACTGTAGCGTTCTGTCTTGGTCCACGGAAATAGCGATGGGACACTACCTTGTTTTAAGTGAGGGATTTTGTATTTCCCCTGAAATTTTTGTCATCATTCGAATGTAATAGAAAAAAAAAAAAAAATTCGGGTTACAACAAAAAAAATGATCGAACTCAATATTCCAAGCACTTTTCCATCGGGACTTAAAAACTGGCGTTTCCAAATTATTTCGGTTTTCGGGAAATGCTCCTCGCAAACTGCTCTTCCACTTTTCACACAGCTGCTCTTTCGCCGCACAGCTATTTTACACCAATTCCTACTTTGCGGATTCTTAGGAATTGTGAAAAAAATCATCTTTTCTGGGTTCGATTTGTACCCTGAGGTACAACCAGAGACGATGCATGTCGGCATGATTCATCTCAAACCAATTGCCACCCTTCGTCGTTTGATAATTCTATCCTACACACAATACAGAAGGTATGTCATGGCGGTAAACTAAAAATACACTTCACAGATCGCGGATTGATTTTTCGACACATAAAATGTTCTGAAAATTGTATTGTACTCACAAATCACAAGTCACGCCAAGAAGTGGACTGTAGCGCAATTAAACATCCCGGACAACACGCGAGTAATTTTTTTCCATAGGAATAGTACCACGTTTTTTTCTTCTAAAGTTGGACATCTTTAGAAGAAAAAAACCACGTTTTTTTCTTCCAAAGATGTCCAACACACTGAATATAAAACCGTTTGATTTTTTTGTTTCGGATCATGCATCTTCGATATTTTATCAACAGCGCAGACCTACAGTTTTGAACTACCATTTTCGCCTATAAATACATTTTTTATGTACGTCCCTAAGCGTACGCTGTCAGGTGCTCCGCTGAATACTCGGAGCAGCCGCTAGATGTCCCTAAACATACTCTTACGCGCCTCCGAGGGATACTTATCGACATATTCATAAAAAGTATACCTAAAGCGCATGACAAGGATATTTTTGCCGAAAAACGGTGCGAAAAAAACACGTTTTTTTTCTAAAGATGTCCAACACACTGAATATAAAACCGTTTGATTTTATTGTTTCGGATCATGTATCTCCGAGAATTTATTATCAGTGCAGACCTACGGTTGTTCAACTACCATTACGCCGATAAATACATTTTTTATGTATGTCCCTAAGGGTACTCGGACGGTTACTCCGCGGGATACTCGGAGCAGCCGCTAGATGTCCATAAGCGTTCTCTTACGCGTCCTCCACGGGATACTTATCGACACATTCTGCACAACTATAACTATAGCGCATATGGACGATATTTTTGCTAAAAAACGGTGAAAAAAAAACACGTTTTTTTCGAAAGATGTCGGCGATTTTTTCATATATTAAGTTTTGTTTCGGATCATGGATCTCCGAGATTTCGTCAACAGAGCAGACCTTTAGTTTTTTAACTACCATTTTCGCCGATAAATATATCTTTCATGTATGTCCCTAAGCCCTGTATGTGTAATGGCCTGTACACACCGCGCGCGATTTGCGATGAGCGATATCCAATGGGAGCTCAGGTATTCCAGAAACCCCCTGGGAAAGTGAAGCTCCCATTGGATATCGCCCATCGCAAATCGCGCGCAGTGTGCAGAGGCCATAAGACCGTGCACACGACTCGCGACGTAACGGTTTCTCACACCGAGAGGCGCAACGACCGAATGAGCGCGCTGCATCAACCGCCGGCTCGCAGCGAACCATGCGCTCGCAGTGCCGGCGTACGTGCCATAGTGTGGACGGTGCCTTAGTTCCCTTGCTTTTCATTGGCGCTCGCTTGCGTTCCTATCAGCCCAACCAGCCTACCAGCGTTTGGCGCGATTCGCACTATAGACGGCCGCATGTGTCGCGATTTTGCTCTCAATTGTGCCGAAGCGGCGGAGCACTCGAAAAAAATGAAGATCTCCAGTTTATCGCGCCGCGCTAGTCTTTCGTTCGACCAAATTACAGCACGCAACGGTTGTCACGATTCGAAAACATATTGCGAATCGCGTTTTCGGAGTATTCGGAGAACGCGATACTTCCGGGATGGAAGAATTATTCCGATAATTGGCATCAGCCGCACATTCGAAGCGAGCCTTGAGGTCGTCGGATGGTGAAGAGCTGGATGTTTGACGAGGTAAGTCGCACTTTTGCCATACGTGTAGTAACGTTTCGTCTAACGCGTGTACACGGTGTGTAAATGTTATTTGTAAATATATCGTCTACGAGAATCGCTGTCAGCCGCCGCGATAAAATTACGGAGGTAATCCTCTATTATCCGCACTGGTCAAATGCGCAATGAATCAACCATCAAAAGAATTATTGTCTAGTGACATCTGACTGAGCCGCGTCAAATAGTTCGGGAATGACATTTGTTGAGGTTAAATTTGACGTGTAATCGTTCCCAATGGTCCGATAAGAAACATCTGTGATAATTTTCAACTTTCCTATTGTTCGTGGGTGTCTTTTTTTTCGACGAATCAACGCTCACGAAGAGTGAAGTAGAATTCGACAGAACAATACTATTATTGTCCAGTGCGGATTTTTAAAAACGTTTTTGCTTATCAATATTATTAATAAACGGCTAATTAACTTAAGTTAAACATTTGTTTTGAATTCAATCTGATTAATAGTTAATGAAATAAAAATTTACCTGTATTAATAGTTAATTAACTCGAGTTGAAAATTAATAGTTGAACTACTAGTGAACTGCCATTAGAAATTACTTATCGGTAATAGCTGTTACTTAACTGAACTTCTATAAAATAGACTGAATAGTTATCTCTTTATTTGATAACTTTAATAATTCTGATCAGTTGTTTTCAAGTTATATAATCGTTAATAATAGTGAATGTTTGTTAATTGAGCAGCTATTGATAATAGGCGATGGTTGTTGATTGAACAAGTATTAACCAATACTAGATAGTTATTTTTCCACTATGCATAATTATTGATAACTGTAGAGATGGTTATTTGATTTTTGAACTATTAATATTAGTTTATAAGTTTATTAATAATAGTAAATATAAGTTCTTATTGAATTACGTAACCATTAATAATACCGAATACTTGTTACTTATTAACGATTCTGCATAGGCTTGAGGCCTAGAAACAGGTCGATTTTCAGTATTTTTTCTGGTCAGGATTTTACACATAATACAATTTTTGAGATACTGCTTACACCGTTTTACAATTTGCATAATTGAAATGCAATGATTTTAGTTTTTATTCCTTGATGGTTATTATTATCAAAAACTTTTTTATTACAAACTGGTCTTAAACGTCTAATGAGAATACGTTATATTATTTCAGCGATGTTGATAGCCTGAATTGGCCAAAAAGATATTTCATCAATGCAACAGAATTCATGTTCGCTGCGTTTCAACGATGTATACTTTGATGTAATCAGTTGTTGGAAATCTTACAATATCTTTGTTAAAAATTAAAGTTAATCAAAACCCTGGGCTATAGAACGGTGTAATGAAAAAATACACTGTAAAAAAAGTCATTAAATTTACTATACTTTTATAATTGAAAATTTCTAAACTCGGAATATGAAACGCAAATTCGCACTTCAGTAATGGAAACTTCAGTAATGTAAATGAATTTCCATAGATTTGTATACATTTTAATATATGGGAAATTGAATATTAGTATGCTGCGTATGAGTTTTTCAACGCGCATCATAATAATACAAATATTTGTTTGATTAATGCAACAAACGTATATGATTTCATCATTTACACAAAAAGTATTAAAATCGCAATATGACTATTATTTTTAACTTCATTCTGTTGAAAAGTACAATACCTTGTACGTTGAATATTACAAAACGCTGTTTAAAGAAAAATGAAATTTAAAATACTTTTACAATACTATGGCAAATGACATTTCAAAAGTTAGTATATGAATGAATGTTTAGGCTTCAGTGTTGTAAAATTCAATACGTACGAATTGCATATTAATACACTATCTACAATTTTTCTAGGCGTCTAATAGAAAAATAAATATTTTTAGTTGAAAAATACAAACTGACTCTTAATTTTTACCACACTTGGTTCAGGAGTATACAATTTTTGTGCACTGAATATTATGATAGACTGGAGAAAATCAAGAAATGAATAGGACATTTACAATACGAAGGCATGTACATATTCTGATTTAGTATATGTTTATTCTGATAGTCTGATTTAATATATAATTCCGTGCAGAAAACTTTGAATTCGTGCTTTGGTCAGCATGTTAAATCAAATCATAAAAAACGTATCGAGTAACACCAAATCTAAAGTAAGTGGCGAACACCCGTTGCAATGGTCTAGTGGTTAGCGTGCTCGCCACTAAACCAGCAGACCGGAAGGTCCCGGGTTCGAATCCCAGCCGTGTACATTTCATCATGAAATGTTTTTCTTTGGCATTTCGCGGCGAAATAAGACTAGTTCCGCGACTGGGGGGCGAACTCGATGACCGGCTGTATTGGTATAGGTTTTCCACAGTTTCCCTATACCCATGACAGAAATGTCATGATGAATATAATATAGATGGGGAAGTCGGCTGCGGCCGCAACAGGGAGGAAAAGGAGTAAACAGTTAGAGGAAAAAAACGGTCACAATGAGGGGAAGAATAGGTAACAAACGCGAAAAGCGTTTGTACCTAAGGAAAAAATAAATAAGTGCTGATTTAACCGAACAAGCATCCAAGTCTAATTAAATGCAAACAAACCCAAACAAAGTAAAATCTATGCGCATTAATTTTGATATATCCACAACTGATACTTTTGAATAGGTATATGATTTTTCCAGGACTTTGGTATTACAGTATTACTACACATTACTTCGACATTCAAAACGCAGTGTATTAATTTTAAAATAACAATTATTAGTTTTCACAGACTGAATCAGTAAAAAGAATTCCGGAATTTGTATATTAAAATTCATACAGAGTTTATTAAAGACGCAGAACGTAAATAATAACAATTACACTAACCTAACACCATAAAATTAATACACTTTTCTATGCTAAATTTACTTTTTTTAAATTCAAAAATACAATCTGTGCAAATTAATTTGAATACGCTTATAATAGATGCCTTGCGATACGTATATGATTTTTCCAGTACTTAAGTGTTGCGATATTACTGAACGATTATTAGACATTGGAAAAGCAGTGCATTGATTTTCAAACGACAATATTAAAATTCATAAACGGTATCTGTAAAAAGACTTCCTGCACTTTTATATTAATTTTAATACAAATTTTTTTTACAGTGTAGCATTTGCAAAGTTTCAAGCTTTCCATAATAAAAGCAAGTATTCAGCAACATGCTTCTCAATTCAATAGCTATTACTCGCTGTCTATAAATATTGCGGGTTTAACTACAATCAATAGTCGTTAACGCTTATTGCGTAATTTAATATTTATTAATTACAACAAATATTTATGAACTGATATAATCTGTTGTATAATTTTCATTTACCACAGTTGCAATTCAAATGGATCATGAATTCACTATGAGAGCAAAAAAAGTATGCGCAATTGAGAATCGACGCGACAGACCTACGATTTAAATAACGCACGATTCAGATGCTATCCTTCGAGACAGCGCAGAGCCGTCGTCATGTTCAAAATCGAGTCCTACATAACACCCGTAATTCTCAGCTACGTCGAGAAATACGTAAAGAACTTCAAACCTGAGCAGTCTCAGGTAAGTCAGACGCGTCGTTTGAAAAAAGGCGACGTGCTGAAAAACGCAAAAAAAACATCATCGTCTTTTCAGGTCTCACTGTGGGGCGGAGATGCGTCCTTCCAGAATCTCGATCTGCGGCTAGAAGTTCTGGAGGAACAGCTCAATCTGCCGTTCACGTTCGTCAGTGGCCACATTCACGAGCTTTTAATTCACGTGCCATGGGTGAAAATCACGTCGGAACCGATCGTTGTAACTATCAATACTATAGGTGCGTAAAAAATTGTATAGCGAATATAAATATATGATATTGATTTTCAATACACAATGTAACGAATTTATAAACATTCTTGCGGTGGAGGCTGACGAGTTTGCATAAGCTTGCAGCCCAATAAACGATCTTTTTTTAATTTTTGGCCGATCAGTGTATCACATGACGAGATCGGGTTTTTACGCGCAATTGATACGTAACCTTGGCAAGTTTGAGGATCTTTTTGAATATACAATACTTTACTTGTATAAATGAAATATTGAAATCGTCGTTAATTGTGTTGACAAAATAAAGCGTGAATTCAAGTACATCGACTTACTGTTAATTTGAATAAACGGCAAAAATGTTTGCACCGTTGCATCTTTTAATCACATTGTTGATACAGAGCTTATATTTTTTGTTTGTTTCTCCAGAATGCATCCTGAATTCGAAGGATCAAGGACAGGTGGAACGAAGTACGAGCGCGCAGCAGGGCCCCGGATTGAAAGCCATACAGTGAGTACCTTGACTTCCGCGGTGCTTTGCACAATAAACCTGAGAAGGCGATTCAAATTTTTCTGAAAAAGATTCAATAAAATATTCACATTTTTTAAAGGGAAGAATCACCACCGGGCTACATAAAGAGCATAGTTACGAAGGTGATAAACAACATAACGATAAACTGCAACAACCTGATACTGAAGTACGTCGAGGAGGACATTGTGCTGAGCGTGAACGTTCGATTTTTGAGCATGCAAACGGTCAACGAACTTTGGGAACCGGCATTCACGGGTACGCCTTTTAAAACGATTGAACGAATTTATATTTTTCGATTTTTCAACGTTATCAAATTATTTTCAATTTGCTTGAGTTTGTTTTTTCGTGGACTTGTTAATTATAATTTTTGTGAAATTTCTCTGTTTTGTAAATATATTTTCCGTTCGCTCAGACGTCGCGAGCTCCGACGTCGCCTTGCGGAAGATCGTGACCGTCGAGGATCTGACATTGTGCTTGGACAAAATGGACACGGCTGGGAAAATCGAGACGTATCAAGTAAATACGACATGAATGCTCCTGGCTAAAGTTTCGACTGTATCGCATCAAGCGTTGTGGTTCTATACGAAAATTGCGATGATCGAAAAAAAAAAATCATTCAAAACAAACATTTTTTCAATGTTTGCTGGCAAGAAATTTAATTCGATTTTTATTCGCTGCACGATTGAACCGCTCGTTTCAGGATCCCGTGCTGTACCGTTGTTCGATGCTCATTCGTCTGATGATGAATTATCACAGCAACGTGGCCAAGTGCGCCTCTCTGACCAGATTCGATCTGCACTGCGAGAGAATGGAATTTAGCATGACGGAGCAGCAACTACCGATGCTGTTGCGACTAATCGCACTGATAACGAGCCTACAGACGGGACGGTCGGGCGTTCGGAGCAGCGACAAACCGAGCCACTCTACGGACGAGAGGGGAGACGTCTCGCAGGGTATTCACATTAATAACATTAAAAAAATTAAAGCATATTACTTGGATCAACAAAACATCGAGATAAAATACTGAAGAATATTTGATTATTCCGAGCATTCACTTGTTCGATGGAATAAGTAATTCTCAAAGGGTCTGCAGAAGCTTAGGACCCAAATATCAATTTGCAAAAATGTTCTCTGATGAGAGTATTGCAAAAATGGAATCGGGATTTAGCACGCAATTAAAAAATGGTCTTACCAAGTTTAGAAAATAATTTTTGGGGTATTGGATCCGGAACAGAGGATGAGGATCGTGAACGCGGGAGCGCCGTTGAAGGGCCGGGCTGGAGCGGTTGGGCCTGGAACACCGTCACCTCGATTCTACCCGTCAATTGGGATCCGGACTGGGCCGACGAACAATCGATCTCCTCAACTGGTCACATCATCCACATGGGAGTATACGTAGACGAAGCCGTCCTGACTTTCAAGGTAGGCACCCCACCTTTGTTCAACTTTAAACTCATTGCTTAATGTTCAACTTCGTAATAGGAGTTTGTTCGGGCTTGTTTGAATTTACAGCCAATCGTCTATACTACGAATATTTGGTCCCCCTTAAGTTAATTGCGAATTCAGTTTCAATAATGGCATTCTCAAGTATTCCTTTGTTCTCGTCGCAGACTGTGGAAACTGTTCAGGAGCAATTGTTCTACAAATCACGAAAAATTCGGTACAACTCGTTCCTCACGTTGCGGGTAACGAGCGCTGTTATGTCGATGCTGATGCGAGGAGTGTACATGAACAACTTGCGATTCGGCCTGGGCAGTATTCGTTTGCAGCCGCAGGGGGTCTGCAGCTGCGGCCACCAGGAGGTCCCGGATGGGGTGCAGGTTACATTTTTTCGTGTTCAATATTATGAAATATTTAAATTATGGATTTTTTAAAACGATTTCCGACGCATTGAAATTATGATTAATCATAAAGGTCGAGACAAAACGAAACGAATGAAATCCTTTGTAATCAATAGTCATAAACATCTACACTAACGCAAAGAATAAACGTTCGCGGTAATTAACCATTTTTCATTATTTAAAGAATTAGCAATCATAAATAATGCAATCGCATTATTATTTTGAAAAATGAAAGTATACATTATATTTCGTGTCATAAACAATATTAGTTGTTTATCTATTAATCAATCATTGATAATCAATAGCCAATCGTTAATCATCAATGAGTAGACATTTATCATCGAGAATTCCTAATGCAGATTGTGGATTAATAATCCAAAATTTATAATTAATGGTTATTAATCAATAATAACATAATTATTACTAGAGAAATGACATTTATTCATCCTAGAATATTTGGATTTTTATATTATATTTCTATATATATCATGACCAACTTGACTTTCGTGGATTAAAAAATGAATGTGCTTTCTCTTCAGCCGCCGATTTACGTGGCGGCTGGGACAGTAGTGCTTCAGGAATACTTGAAGGACTCGTTGTTCGATAAAGACGGCTCCGAGACTACCAACTGGAAACATTACTACAGCGAGTACGACATCGATCATCATTTGGCCACTGTCAGTGGTACGAGACAAATTTCCAATCCACTCGAATTTGTATTCCCATAGAAAATTAATTGATTTCCAACTGACACTCATATGCTCAATATTTTTCTCCGACAATTCTACCGTTTTGTGATACGCCACAAATTTAGCAATCGCATTTTTTAACCAATTGCGTTTACGCGAATTTTTTACGTGGATTTCTTTGCACAATAAAAAGAAACGAACTAAATATCGAAAAATAGGGCAAAATCCAAATGAAAAGTAAGGACTTGCATAATTCGTCCAATTATTTGTAACGTATGATTGACTATTAAGCGCCTCGGTTTCAGTGACATCGATGCTAGAGAGAAGTGCAGCATTTGCGATGGACATTATACACTCGATCGAAATACCGGACGACTTTCCCGAAGAGAAACTTCTCGAATTCGAGTCCAACTTCGAATACAGGTAATTTTATCAAATCTAATTGCGATGATGAAATAATTCATCGAAGCCACTTAATATTATTATTATCTTCTTTATTTTTTACTCTTCTGTTTCGTGTTCATAAATCAAATTTATGATTAGATAATTTATGCTTATTGAAAAAACGTATACACACACATACGCATTGTCACAATTCAATCAAATAAATATGTGGATCTGTAAATCCAAACGAACAAATCCATGACTAAGGAAAAATAATGTTATTATTCCATATGCACATTTTTATTTAACTGAATTGTTGCTTGAACTTGAATTGTAATTATTTAACTGAATTTTGAAAATTTGCTGTAACTAGAAAGATTTAATTTTTTTGAACCTATTATGCTTAAAGTTTAAGCAAAAGTAATACGCATTCTGAGTTTTATTGCGATGACGGTGTTCCTTTAGCAATTTTCCGGAACGAAAGGTGACGAGGTACGTCGCGGGCGACTTGAAAATTCAGCTATGCACCGGATTAATGCATCGGATCGAGGCGATCAAGGGCGCGGCGAAGTACGACCACAGTCTGTACGCGTCCAGGAAACCTGGTACGAAAACATTTATCAAATATACTTAGTTACTCGCGATGAAAAGGGCTATAAATTTGTTCTTGAATCGTGCCGCATAGAACCGAGTTTCAACGAATTGCCACCTGTCACCGTGGAGGAATACGAAGCACTGCGCGAAAATGTCTCCGTCACCGAGACGTATTTCAATTTCTATCGGTTGGCTCTCCAGTTTCAACTGACCGATCACAACGACGCGAGGTCTTCCAACCCAAGAATATCAGTGCAGGGCAGAGTAAGTTTTGCTCGCGCAATCAATGGAATTTTTACTTTAAGTAAAAGTTTTTAAGTCTTTTTTTGCAAATTCAAGTTAAGCCTGGGGTCTTAAGAGGCTTCATTTACCTACGTAACTCAAGAACTATAGGGTTTAAGAGGAAATGTCAAAGATGTTAAAAGTTACATAAGTTTATACTGGATCGATGGGAATCTTTTCAAAATTTTCTTCTGAAATTTTTAAAAATTATTTTCGCTCGAAACTCTGATGAGTAGGATGGCTTAACTCTGGAGGAGAATTATTTTTAAAATTTCTATTTTACATTCGCTTATTTTTTTTTCTGAATTTGTTTCTGAAATTTTTTTGGCCGAACCTCGGAGAATCGTCCGAACAATTGGTTGGCGTATCTCGAAAACTATTGAGTTAGAGACAAAATATCAGGAGGGGATAATGTTGCAGTGTTTCGTTTTGAATACGTTGACACGTTTTCAGATTTAGATCACTTATTTTTTTACAATGTTTCAAAAGCGCCTAGACGAGCTGAAAAAACATATTGAAAAAAAAATCTGGTGAAATGTCAACGCATTCAAAACGAAACTGCAACATTTTCCCCTTTTGATATTTTGTCTCTAATTCAATAGTTAAAAAAATCGTACGAAACTTGAAAAAAAACGGAAATGGAGATCCGTTACCCCTTTCACGTTTATCATGGATAAAAATAACAAAAAAATTCATAAGTTATGCGCCCAATTCTCGATGGTCGAGAAAAAGCCGAAAAACAGTCACGTACAAAAGTGTGTACCGGGTCGAAAAAAAATCATAAAAAATATGTCAAAAAAGCAAAACAAAGCTGAATTTGTTTCCTCCAAAACGCCGTTCGGTAAATTTGGTTATCTTTTTATTTCTCGAAGCTGTGTAACTTTTAGCGCGGCAAGAAATATCGACTGGTGTATCCAAAATTTGAGCGGCAGTGTATGGTGCTGCACCGCTCGCCCGGCTGACTGTTAGAAGCTGTACCTCATTCAATTTTAGGAATATTTCAATGAAATTTTCGGAAATATAGCTTAAAATTGATACTATCGAATAAAAATATTTTTAGAAATTGCAATTTTTTTACCCACCTAGGTAGATATAGTTAATTTTATTTTTCGCCATAATTTTATATCAGTAATATAGGAAGAAAAACATCGATAAAAACAAAAATTTGATATTGAGAATCACGTCCGGCTTTCAGTTCGGCAGCCCAGAACCTTCGGGAAACGCCTACCTGAGTGTGCAGTGCAGCGAGATCGTTGGGAGCGTCCTCGAGCCTATGTATGCGTTCAGACTCGCGTCCTGCGCATCCCGACAAACGGACCTCGATCCGGACATGCTGAACGGTTGTTACAGCATTTTAACCGGCAAGGCACGGAGATCAATATTTATTGCCTCTAATTTGATCGTCATAGCGCGGCCTCCTCCATAAACCGTCCCGCCACGAGTGTCGCCAAAAGCGCCTCGATACTAAAATGTATTTGTTCGTTCGATCGTCCGTTACAGATTCGCGGATTGCAGAGCCAACTTTACCTGAACAAAAATTGCCACACGATGATCGTCGTACCTTGCAACGCCCAGTGGAGCAGAAAGTCCCTCGTATATCCTCAGTATTTCCGGCAGAGCAGCGTTCACCACGATCTCATCGAATGCGAGATCGAAGACGTCACGGTGACCGGAACGAGAGCGAAACTCATGCTCGCTGCATCAATCGCGTCGTCCTTGGCGTATCCCGCGGATTATTCCAACCCACTTTTTTGCTCTTCCCTATTCACGGACGCTTGCAACGAGAAAGGTTTTTGCTACAGCGATTCTTTTCTTCGCCATAAAGGAAGTGATAAATATATATTATTAATCTTTTTCCTTTGTAGATTCAGTTTTTCTCGAGCTTTCGCTGGAAAATTTACTTGGCAAGCGAATAAAGTCGTCGTCGACCGTGTCGATCAAAATCGATGTGAATTCTATCAAAGCTTTCGCTCTGAATGGCATGCAGCAGGCGTTCGTCCTATCGGGACCGGAAACCGACACCAATCTGTATGTATGACTATATCTCGAAAATTGTTTGTGACTGGAACTGAATTGAAAGAAAAAAAGAATTGAAAATTGCTTCACGGTACAAAGAGTAAAAATAACCGGGATTTTATTAATTTTCGTACCGAACAAAATTTTGCGGAAATAATTCAACAGCAATAATAATAAAAGTAATTCCGTCAAGAAATGACAAAAATTGCGATAATTATTCACTAACAACAACAATGATAATAATAAACATATTTTTGTTTCATTTTTACTAAACAAATATTGTAGCAACAATTTCAAAACAATATCAACAAAATTAATAATTATTATAATGAATTACATAATAAATAATAAAAATAATAATTTAATAAATATTATTATCATTATTATGAATTATAGTAACTTAATTGGACATACGTTTAATTTCTGCTTTCTCGGATCGCCTCCGGTTGTTAAATTTTTTTCTTTAATTTCAGGGAAAGAGATAACGGCGTTTTGTTGAGCGCGATTCTTCAGTACTCGGAGAGCATCGTGGACGAATCTTATCCGTCGATCCTGTCGTTTAGTGTGTCGGAGACACGAAGCTCGTTCGATCCATTGCTCTGCGAGTGGCTACGATATCGGCCGATCTTCGACAAGATGAAGGAACCCCGTGTCCCGCGGCCCGACGCAGAAATACCACCCGCCGGAGATACCTCCTCGGACACGGATGTGCGAAAGAAAATCTTTCGCACATTGCACGAGAGCGTTCACAGCCTCTCGGACAAGGATAAGAGACGCTCGAACTCGCGCACCGATTTGTCAAAGGGCATTTCCGGAGTTGCCGACGAGTCGACGAAGAAATTGCCGCTCAACGAGGATAACGAGATTGAGGTGTGACACATCGATTCTTTTTTTTCTCCCGTTTTCTTCATTCTGAATTATTCACATAGTTTTAGATATAATTTTGCACCGTATTCCATAATCTTTATTCGAAAATTTGAAGCCCCTTTTTACGTTGTCATTCTTGTTTCGCAGGAATTGCAGAAACCGCGAATGTCGGTGAAAATAGCACAGCTGTATCCATTCTGGCGAAAACTCGTGCTGTGCGGATCGATCGGTCACTTCGTAATGTACATGCCCACAGCTACGATGGATGGCGTTGGAGTTGCAGGTAAATTTCAATGATAATAATTTCTTATTCATTGGGGCACAAATAATAACGTTAAGAATAATAGTTCGTTTTATTCCACCGTACAGCGTGCTACACCTTTTACATTTTCTTCTTACATACATCGCTGCCTCGGTATTTGTTACAGTTTTTTCACTCTCTTTTTCTCCCGACTTAAGGGGCTATACCAGTATGAACGGTGAAAAATTGGGTGATTTTCGGGAATTTTTTGGAAGAAAAGTACTCAATTAAATGTTTCGGAAAATGAAGAATATATTTGGCTATATTTGACCTATATTACATAATTTTTTCATAGAAAACTATTGAGATCCAACCGACTTTTGCGCTGCCTTCGGAGGCGCCAAAAAAAACACGTTCCTCCACTGCTGACATGATTCCGGCCGACTGAGTAGCTGAAACCGAAAAAGGAAAAAATGTCGTTAAACTGGAGGGTATTTCCTGTACAATGACGTAGGATTTTCGAAAAATATAAAAATCTAACAAAATGGCGTAGTTATGAAAAAAAGTCTGCTTTCTTGCCTATAAAATGGTCGTTTTTTCCAATGCCAAATCGTCAATTTTCGTCGAATCAAAAATATCCTACGTCATTGTAGAGTAAATATATTCAAGAGTACTGAGTTCAAATTTCAAGTCAATCGGATAATTGCTCTTTGAGTTACAATGTCAGCAAATATGAAAAATCTCATTTCGAAAAAAACGCGTTTAAAGATTTCACTATCGATTTTTGCAAAATAAAATGACATAAATGATAATGACATTCTTGAAAGTATAAACTGTCGAAAAAGGCAAATAAAAAAATCGATTTTTTGAAAGTGTCACACTGGTATAGCTCCTTAAGTTTCATTTATTGTCACAATTTTCTCCTTTGCTCTTACATCTCTAAGCTAAATTTCTTCACCCTCTTCTCCCCCGTCATCGTTGGTTCCATCGGTTCTCATCCTTTTAATTCTTTCATATGATTTTATGAATTCGCATATTTCCAGTCTAATTTGTCTTGTTAAGGTTTCTATAGTCCATTTCCTCAATTCTCTTTCCAGCTATCCACCAGCTAAACCCATTCTTTCCGTATATCTCATCTGGCCTCCTCACACTTCCATATGTGCTCTATGGTCTCTCCCTCCCTTGCACAAAACCTGCAGTTTCTGTTAGCGAAACCTTTTTCCCTTCCTTCCCTATGTTGGAACATCTTAGTCGGCCCCAGGTCTCTTTTAAATCTCCATTTAATTCCTCAGCATCCCAGTACTTTTCCGTGTACACTCCATTTTTTATTAACGGATAAATTGGACAGAACGATGATACGTTGGCCCTGACCCAGTCCTGCTGTGTGTCCTGTTCAATTTTTCACTTTACTCCTTCTTTTAGAGTCTTTTCAGTGTGAAGCACTATACTTGACACAGTAGTATGTGAGGTTGCAATTTACACTCGCACGTCCCAGTCGCTGCCATTTTCTACGTACTTTACACACTATGTCGGTCATCTAACCACATTTGAATGGAATTTATATTTACGTCGGATATAAATTGTTACGGCATTTTTTTCGTAATTACGTCCGTTATTGCACTACCACTTAAATGTAGAAACATCTTAAGGCACTACTACAGCTACACAAAATTTAATTATAAAATGAATTAAGGTTAAGAAAATTAAAATATTCAGCTTATGTGACAGCTGATAACAACATTGGTCGTGTTCGTTGGGTGTCATCATTTTGATACGAACAAGTGCGCATGCGCATTATAATGCGCAACGCGCAACTGCGCAATGAAACGAGTCGTGCACAAAACGAATAACTCGCATGACTAACCTTCTTTTCCTCCACGCCCCTTGAATTCATTTCCACACTCACTGCTCCAGAGTTCCCGGCTCCTGTGCGTGAGCTCTCCAATTACCTGAGTCCCCGTTTCCATTGTCACCTTCACTTTCAGCTTAATTCTCGTAAATTCGCGAATAATATCGATCGCCGTACCGGAAGTCTCCACGATAATAATAATAATAGTCCCAAATAGTCGTTCATGGACACACAAACCTGTTTCCTCATTTTAAGACGGAATGACACCTCATCGCGGTCGGTATGGTAGAACAATTATAGATTCCCAAAAATCTCTGAAACGGCTCTTCAGATCCCGTCGAAACTTTGCCAAACGACGTCAAATAGATAGACGAATAGCTTCCAGCCCCTCAAATTTTCTGCATTTGAGAAAAAAATGTAGATTGGCTTATCATAAGCCAATCTAGTTTTTTTTTCTCAAATTCAGAAAATTTGAGGGGCTGGAAGCTATTCGTCTATCTATTTGACGTCGTTTGGCAAAGTTTCGACGGGATCTGAAGAGCCGTTTCAGAGATTTTTGGGTATCTACAATTGCTCTACCATACCGACCGCGATGAGGTGTCATTCCGTCTTAAGACGCGTAACTTGTCAGGCCAGATAGCTACAAGTAAACACCGACGCAGGCAACACTTTTGCTGGAAACCGTGGGTTGAACAGACGCAAAGAACGATCTCGCAATCGAATCCGTCGCCACGAAGTAGCTCCGATCTTTGGAAACTGGGCAGAAGAATACGAATATGAACTACGCGTCGAATTTTCAAGGGAAAAGACTTGGCAGAAGGCCACCGCGTGAAAATGCTGAGTCCTTGTGGCAAGGAGGACCTTTCACGAATGCATCACAACCAGTACAACATATCAGTAGCCAAAACATGGATATGTCTACGTTTCCTCTACTGCTCGAGAGCATCTACTCTGATCTGGAAATGGCGCATTCTTACCTCCAGAGGCTAATGCCCTTTTGCGCGTTTCAGCATGTATATACCAGCATCCTCAGTGCGACATTGATCCACCAGGCCCGTGTGCTTAACCCTGGAGACAGATACACCGATGAAGATTCTCCAATGTATTTAATTCCAGATGACATGATCATACCAGCTCCTGTAGCTGAGTACTATAAGATGATCACGAGCACCAAGACACCATACGGTTATTGGGTGTACCTCAATTTACCGGATTCCGGTATTCCTCACCGATCGATTGAGAGTCAAGATGCACTTCCAGCTGTACCTTCCGGAAGTTTTGGACGATTGACACCTGAAAACCATAACGCCTATGAATGTTATGTAAGTCCGTTGGTCACTTCCCGACTCGTGACAGCCACACGTGACCAAAACACTACACACCACTATGGAGAATGGTTTCCGCTTCCCGATGGCTGTTATCCCCCGGGATCTACACCCAACTCAAACTTGTTGGGCTACAGACAGAATGTTGAACATCTAGACGGTGCGGGCCTTTCCGCCTTACTGAATGTGCAGTTTCCAAATTCGGATGACATGGAGGGCTGTCTGTGCTGGAGCTCCGAGCTGGTTGCTCGTGTTAACGCAACCTTGAAGAGGATGGCAACATCCTATAAGATGGTAGTTGGCCGCCCCCGACCTGGTACGAACTCAGCGGCAATTGGATGGACAAGAGTCGATTGCAATGGCGATAACGCCAGCCAGAACAACACGGTGCGTCTGTCAACCATCAACGGCTCCGTTCAGTCAAGTGTTGCAATGGGGAGCTCGGACTGCAACATCGTTGGCATATTCGGCCTCAAACGAGAAAGGACGCAAACAGCGCCAGGCCTTTGCTACACCATTAATGGTGTAGCACCACACGGGTGGATCGAACACATCAATGATAATTTCACTATGGCTGGCGAATTCGCCCCAAATATCGGATCCGATTTGCCAGAGTTGAGATACGAAGGCCATACGAGCATAAGCCCCTCTGGAGACCGAGGGCTTGTCATAGCGTCCTGGTTGAGACGTAACTTCCTCGTCAGAGGAAAGTAAGAAAAGACGAGAAGGTCGTACCAGAGTTCCGCGAGAATACTCGCGATGTTCTGATGCCCTGGATAAGGATGCCTAGTGAATTCCCTGGATGAGCACTTCTCAATGAGGAAAAAAAGGCGGCGTAGGGAAGCAGCTATAAATACTTTATTTTTAAAAAAGTAAAAAATAAAATATTAAAATAATATTAATATTTTTAAATATAAATAATTTTTTATAATAATATAAAGAATAAAATATGAATAATAAATAAAATTAAAATAATTTTAATATAATGATATTAAGATAAAATAAAGAGCCTGTGTAAACCGACCAGGCCACGGTAGATACGGTAAAAAAAAATCCGTACACCATTTTACGCTCTGAAAATATCATGTTCACGCGTTATTTTTCTTCAGGCATCGAACCTGCCAAAGATCGCGCACTGGACGGGAATCCGAGTCTACACATTATCGCGATAAAATCGCCAACCGTGCTCGTTCACTCGGTAAACGTGCACTACGACAAGTTGTGGTCACATCTGAAGCTGCGGCCGTCTCATCTGCCGCTGGAAATTTGGTCGCAAGGTTTGATCCCTTAACGAAAATAAGTTTAATAAATAATCGCGTTTTGATGACGGATGGCAAATTGAATGAATTTAATTACTATTTGTCGACGATAAGTACAGCGTGGCGTTGATTCGTTTCAGAGTATCGCGGTTTTCCGTGGACCTTGAAACTTCAAAATCTCAGCTGTTACAGCCTCAAGAAGAGCTCGCGAACGAGTCTCGTACGTAGCGTCGATTTTAACGCGACGATCGACGTCACCACGAAATCCGCGACAACGGAATCTGTCGATGGCACACCCGTGGGATTGGGACTTTGCGTGTACGTCGATACATCGCCAATTGTTATCTCTCTGTCGGAGGAACAGGTTCGTCGCGTTTTTTCAAATTTTTTACCGCGTGTATTTATATATAGATATACGATAATAACATATGCAAATTAAAATAATAATAATATTTGGCATTGTGGTAGTAATGGTAATTAGCAGGATGACAATGTAATCCAATATAATATAAATAATAATAAAATAATAATAAAGCAATAGCAATAATTATCTTAGCAATAGCAATAGCAATTATGGCAACGTGATTGAGGGACTACATTGAGGGGCTACACAACCTAGAGTCGTGAAAAAAATGGCCACATTCCGATTTTTTTCTGGTAAAGGATTGGTGAAAAAGAATGGCATTTTTTAAACACAAAGGGACATAATGAGAGCCTTTAAAAAAAAAAAACATGGCCGCTGGCAGATGATGAAATTTTTTCGCGATGTTTGACGGTGGACTCGCTCCAGATTAAAAGGTTCATCCGAAATCTAAAAACCAAACGGGTTATTCAAGTTAGCAATAAATACGAGTCGTTGACTATCGTCGACTTTAAAAATCTTTTCTTTTAACAACGTAGAGACGAATTGAAACTCGAGCATCCAAAATCTATGAAAAAGGTCGTCATTTTTACGTACATATTAAAAAATGCCGATCGATTAAAAAAAATTAGTCGTCACCGATCTTTAAATGTTTCTCATCGTAATTCGTGTAAATTTGGAAATAATCTAAGCTGCTATCGCTCGCTTGGCCGACTGTTGGAGGCTCAATCAATTTTAGGAACATTTTAATGAAATTTTCAGGGAATATAGCTAAAAGGTTATACTATCGAATAAAAACATTTTTGGAAAATGCTATTTTTTTATCCACCTAGGTAGATGTAGCCTGTTAATAATGATCATCAATGAATCCGTTTGGTTTGCAGATCACGGCGCTAACCGGAATCGCTTCAGAGGTGAAAAAAGTGACCGATCTTCTTTCTTCTACTGCGGACGAAAAAAAAGCAGAGTGCACTCCGACGGAAGTGGAAGCGACGTACCTCGATATACCGAAAACCCCGTCGAGCTACAATCCCGTCGCGTATCCCGAAAATACAACCTCCCCGTCGAGCATATCCACAGCGCGAGGCAGTTCCGATCAGAGTAAACGAACGAACAATTTGATCCTACTTTTTGTTTTGACCCTTATCGATGAATTGTTTGTCAATATGCGTGAATGTCGCCAATTACTATTGTCATCGCCGTGACAATTGTCAACCGTCAATTTCAGCGGAAAGCGACAGTCCCATAATTACCGCGATGATACAGTGGACCATTGCGAAGATGTCACTGAAATTGTATACCGTTGATCGCGACACCGACAAAACCATGAAATTGTTGCTCGAACTCGAGGACATCATAACGACCCTCGACTGGCAACCGATTTATGTTAAATTCAAGAATAAAATTACTACCGCGAGGATTTGCCACTATACGAGGTAATGTTGCGCTCGCAAATATTCGGATATTTAGCAACACGTTTACTTACGATTACGTGCATTTTTTTCTATTCTTTTTTTCATACCGGTCCATCGAAACAGGGAAGTGAAACATGACAATTGGGAGTTGGGCGATTACGCCGGACTAATAATGCTGGGACGTGAGAGCAGCTCGGAAAGTGAGGATACAGGGTTTTTGAGTATCACATATACGAAGGCCCAGTCCGGGAACGTGCATACAAGATGGGGCGCACAGAAACACCAGAAATTCCAAAAGGTACGAATATCCGTTTGAGCGCTCAATTGTTCCGATTTTTTGGTTTTGTCGTTTCTGTACAATATGTTGTGGAAAAAGAGACAGGGGTGTCAGGGCGAAAACAACGTTAAATGTTTTTCTTTTCATATCGGGATGGTTTTTTTTTCGATCGTTTCGAGGCACGAAGGCGTAAATCTTACATTTTGCGGGATATCGTAGATACGTGCGAAGAGAGACTGTCCACTGTCGGTCGAGGGTTACATAACCGAGATAGACACGAGTCTCCAGCGAGTCGACATAATACTGCCGCCCAGTATATTACACAAATTCGTGTCGCTGTTGAGGCCGTTTTTTCGGCACACTGAGGACGAGGAAAAATCGAACGAGGAAGATTGCCCAGTACCGTTGCTTCGCTGCGACAATTTCGACAATAAATCGTTACCCCTGATCTACCTGGAATTCAAGGGAATGAATCTTATGGTGCCAACGTCGAGCAGTCTCGGCCACGTGCTTCAGCACGATCTCTTGATGGTTCAGGTATATTATTTTCACTCTCTCATCAGCGGTGCTACAGTTATGCCCGATCTCTCTACGAGACACACATTGCCAGTTGCCACTTTTCATTTTAAATTCCTCCTTTTATCGTCTTTATTCACACAATGCGTGTACGTGTTTTTCTTTCTTCCTTAATTATCTCAATATTACTTTTCATTGTTGTTCAGCTGGATGGAATCAGTATAACTCCGAGTACCGAAAATCCCATTTGCAGGACCGTTCTACGCGCGGACGTGTATCAGCTCGCCGCACAATCCAATATACTGAATATACCGGGCTCGAGCGTCGAGGACAGGCAGTATCAGGTTAATATTCGAGGGATTTGCTCGTGCACGACTACCTGGCAAAATTATCAGCAGAACGTTCCCAAGGTACGTGGATTCAATGATCAATAATATGGCTTGCTTCAACGCAAATCGAACGAAAATCTAGCCCAATACCAGCTTGCAGCTGAATTCAACATACCACATACCACAAAACCATCCTGTCGCATTATCGTTTTTTCTGTCAATGTACGACAAGATTTTCTGCCAGTTTCGTTAATCTCGATATTTTTGTTGTTCCCCTCGCAGCGTTCATCGCAGTCGTATCTGTACACGATGAACGAAAATCCAGCACTGGAATGGAACAATTTGTCGAGCGACGGTGATCCAGAGCCCCAGTTCTCTACTTCCCTTCTCATGTCGAGGTGACCGCCGCTTGCATCTTTCACAAAACCCTCCTCACTATTGGACAAAGATAACGAGAATTTAACGATCATCGGATGTTCGTTTTCCTCCCCTCAGGATCGACCTCAGACTGATAATCGCTCCGGCTGTGGTGTTACATCCATCGAAAATAATATGCGGTGGCGCGTTCGAGCTCACCTGCCTCACGGATATCGACGTCGCCGTGAACGTCGATCAAATGAAACTAATGTGCCGAATATGCACCGAGATCAACGATTTTCTGTGCGACTGCTCGAGCACGTCGGAAAACGTTGATCAGCCGGACAAGTCAACCCTTGCCACCGCTCAGCGCCAATCTTCTCATGAAATACGAACTACTCCGGTCGTCAAAGAGCAAGAGCCGGACTTTGCCGCTGACAGTGGAATCGACTTCGAATCCACCAGTGTCAATTACCGAACTACCGTACGTCTTATGAGTTACAGACACGAGATATTGACGGATAATTCTGCGCATTGGGAAAGAGACAATGAGATGCTTGGTTTTTTTGCTGTAGAGAAAAAGGCCTACGACGCGAATTTTGGCGCCTTTACCACTGGAAATTCTCGTGAATTGCGGATCCGTTACTGTCGTGCTTCACATGATTACGGCTCCGTCACTGGAGGAGAACAAAGTATGTGTGTGTATGTGTATCACGGAATACGAAATACTGAATGCAAATTCAAACTTATAAAATGGTACTCGTATTTATAATTTTATGAGCTTTGGCCTGCATTTAGTATAGCGTAATTATTTATTTTATCTATAAATATAGAAGGTCCACTATTGGAGTTGGCACGACGAAACATCTCAAGATGGATGCATCTTAGGAATTTTTTCTTCACAATTTCAGACAAAAGTTACTTATTCTCTTACGCAAAAGACGATTCTGAAATAACAAATATTCGTCCCCATTGAAACATCTAAATTTCACATTGAGAAACCTCTGAAAATTACCACCAAATCAACAATAAACAACGCAATTTTTGTTGTTGTACCAACTGGAATGGAATAGGAATTTGGAATAGCGTTAAAAATGTGTTCCAGAGCAGAGACGAGCCTGACGGGGAGGAGAGAAATTACGAATTTCCCTATCTCCACTTTACGATGATAGAGCCAAATTTCTACATCTCCCAACTGAACGGAAAGGAAAAGATTCAAGTGAGCGCAATAATAAAAGAAAACGAATAGCTTTAATGTCGCCAGTTGCAATTTTTGCATTGCGAATATTCGCACGTGATATCTGCGTAGATATCTTGTTTCGACGTGGCTTTGTCGCTGCGCGGTACGAACGGCAGCGAAGCCGATGGGACGGAGCGCACATTGCGACTGATCGAGACCAAAAGCGGCAGTCCTCATCCCAACACCGGGATCCCGGCGTCGTTCGTTGTTCTCAAGTGCGAGAGAAAACTTAACGCGAGCACGAGGGAGCTATTCGTCGACGTGGGACGACCGACGAGGATCAACTGCTCGATGGTGGCTGTGAGATACATCGATCGTATCAGGCAAGAGGTCAGTCCTTGTCGAAAATTGCTGCTTTGCTCCATCAATTAGTCAAAAAAACTAGTCAACGTATTGAAAAATTAGTAAAATGCTGTAAAAATATGGCGAAAGGATAAAGAACATCAAAGGTGGGGTTAAAAAATCAGTCAATTCACCTACTCCAAAAAATAAACAGAAAATGTTTTCAATTTTTTAAGTGTTTTTTGCAACGCTGTATCTGTGAAAAATGGTCGTATCGAGATGAAAAAAAGCGTTTTGAAGCTTCAAGTTTCTAGTTTTGAGATCTTTTGGCAAACAATTTTTGTGAGCTAAGGGTATCGTTCAATCATAAAAAATAGCGCGAGGGAATTCTTTTCAGTTAACTCAATAAATAGGTCAGGTAGCTTGTTTATTCAGCTTTAATTTGTTTTCTTTGTCTCTACGTCAACGTTTTTATCATTCCGACTTTGAATGAAAAAAGATCCTTTCGTTTTTTATCACCATCTCAGCAACCAAAGATCGCTACTTTCCGAATATTAATGGAAAGACTAATGTTGCCAGATTTTCCCAGATGTACCCCCAATAGTCCTGTAAATTTTCAAATTGATTTTTTTTTAAATTTGTTAAACTTTTCAGGAAACGATACTGACCACTTTTGACACGATTCGGCCTTTGCGTACCATAATTTCACCCATCTTTAATTGCATTCATTAAAACTTGATACTCCTAAGCTGCATTCACTACTCGACCTGAGAAAATTTTTGCGATTCATTCTCGATATTTTCTGCGAAGGTTATTAGGGTTACAAAAACAGTATTTTACAAAACTTTTTTTTTAAGAAAAAACCCAATTAACTTTTTTTTTCAAAACTAATATTTTTGGTGAAATGTTTCTGTTTTGGTAAAAAAAATTAATCAAAAGTTTTTGTAAACTTGGACTTTTTTCAATTTTTGTTCATGCCTAGTTTTGAAAAAAACTGTTGATTTAACTGAAAAAAAAATTCCCTAGCCCGTGGAACCTTAAAACAAAAAGAAGTTTGGAATTTTTTATTTTCGCGCTATTTCTTATGATTGCGCCATAACCGTAGCTCACAAAAAAAATTGCTGGAAAACCTCGAAACTAGAAACTTGGAGCTTCAAAATGCTTTTTTTTTTTCATTTCAATACGACCATTTTTCACACAGATACAGCGCTTAAAAGTTTTTTTTAAAATTTTCTGTTCCTTCAATTTTTTGGAGTAGGATAATTGATAAGTGGATTTTAAAAAATCAGTAATTTGATTAAAAATAGGTAAATGAATGAAAAATAGTAAATAGATTGAAAAATTAGTAAAATAATTTTTAAAAGATAGTAAGTGAGTTTTGAAATATGTTGCCGAGTTTAATCATTCGTGAATCGTCAAAAACTGAAAACTTCCTCTTTTCCCAGACGGCAGCCTGCTTCGTCTATCCCGATTTCGAGAGGTCCTTCGAGGAGAATCGACCAAGAATTGACAACGACGCCACGAAGCTCGGGAAATTCGATTTTCCCGAGTTAGGCTTCAAGACAAGACAACTCGTGATCCGTTTGGAGATGGAAAATGGCTCGAACGTGTCGACGAGCGTGGCTAGATCGTCCGGTGATATCTCAAGGAGCTTAAAATCGGACAAAATCAATGGCAATCTTCGGCTCGACTCGCTCGTCGTATCGTCCCAGTGTCTCAACGATATCCGGGTCTTCCTGAATCCTTCGTTTTTTCGCGTCGAGGCGAGTATTTTTTGGGAACCTTGGCAAGATCCCGAGGACGAACCGCAGATCAAGATTCAGGCACACAGCGAAGGTGTGTACTTCGAGGTTGGACCGCAACAGATGAAAATGTTGGAGTGCGTCATACAAGAGTATTACGCGTTCACGGAGTATCTTCAGCCGACCTTAAGTTCGACCCCTCGGTACGACAACAATTCCGGAACTACTGCGTCGGCCGAGCAACATTACAAGGACGACTTGAAGGCCGGGGCTTTTCAGTTCGTGGAAGGAAGTGCCCACGAAATGCCCTCACCGTATCAGGTTAGTTTGTATTTTTGCTCAAAAAATATGCTTTCCTATAGTTACAAGAAAAAATCTCGATTTGTTCGATAATATTGCATTACAGCACGTTTCTTTTTTTTCTTCTTTGTATTGATATAATTACAGGTGGTGTTTTACACGTATCCAGAGAAGGGCATGGCATGGAGATATCCGCAGCCTAGAATAATAACGGGACTGCACGTGTCGCCTATACCCTTCGAAGTGAGTTTTATTACAAGTTTTTATTTAACGTGACTTTCTGTGAGATGTTTAGGTGAGATGATTCTGTGAAAAAAATATCCATAACATTTTCAACTTTTCATGTAAAATTAGCGATATCTAATCATCCATATAAAATTTCAGTAACATGTACAAATACAGTCGGCTATGAATTTGTATGCGTTAGTGAGAAAAGTTTATATGCAGCAATTAGTCGTATGTTCAATCCCAATTACAGTATTTGTTATTTTTTTTACAAGCATTCCATGTTCCTAACGTACAAACTCCTAGTAACAACTAACTAGTCAAATCAATTAAAGTCTAAAAAGTAGAAAATAATTTATATGTAACAAAATATTTTTTAAAAACAAGCCTTTATTTATTGTACTAAAAAGGAGAATACCACAGAATAATATAAATCTAATAATAATATATATTATATATAATTATCTATTATATATATCTATGTCTATATCTATATCTATACACCTAACACCACACACCAAACACCATACGCCTAACACCATACACCAAACACCATACACCTAACACCATACACCAAACACCATACACCTAACACCATACACCAAACACCATACACCATAATCCTGAGAAATTGTGCCATTTGCTTAATTGAATGACGAGTGCGTTTGTTGCGTGGTTAGCGCGTGATAAATGACGATTTTAAATGTTGCTTCGTCGGAATGCAAATAAATTTTTTTTTTCGAATTGCCTACATTTTTATGACGATTTAGACTGGAGATTCTATGGAAAATTTCGTATGAACCGCCATTAAAGAAATGGGATTATCGGGGGTTGTTTGGTTGCGAGGTATTTTGAAAAGATGAGTATATAAGATGAATATATAATATAATATATAATATACACCATACATATAATATATATAGTAGACAATATATAATAGATATATAATATATATCTAATAATAATATATATCTATTATATATAATTATCTGTTATATATATCTATATCTATATATAGATTATATATCTATATCTATATCTATATCTATACACCAAACACCATAACCTAACACCATACACCAAACACCATACACCGAACACCATACACCAATCACCATTCACCAAACACCATACACCATACACCAAACACCATACACCAAACACCATACACCTAACACCATACACCAAACACCATACACCAAACACCATACACCTAACACCATACACCAAACACCATACACTAAACACCATACACCAAACACCATACACCAAACACCATACACCAAACACCATACACCTAACACCATACACCTAACACCATACACCAAACACCATACACCAAACACCATACACCAAACACCATACACCGAACACCATACACCAATCACCATTCACCAAACACCATACACCATACACCAAACACCATACACCAAACACCATACACCTAACACCATACACCAAACACCATACACCAAACACCATACACCTAACACCATACACCAAACACCATACACCAAACACCATACACCGAACACCATACACCAAACACCATACACCAAACACCATACACCATACACCAAACACCATTCACCAAACACCATACACCAAACACCATACACCAAACACCATACACCAATCACCATACACCAAACACCATACACCAAACACCATACACCAAACACCATTCACCAAACACCATACACCATACACCAAACACCATACACCAAACACCATACACCAAACACCATACACCAAACACCATACACCAAACACCATACACCAAACACCATACACCTAACACCATACACCAAACACCATACACCAAAACCATACACCTAACACCATACACCAAACACCATACACCAAACACCATACACCGAACACCATACACCAATCACCATACACCGAACACCATACACCAATCACCATACACCAAACACCATACACCAAACACCATACACCATACACCAAACACCATTCACCAAACACCATACACCAAACACCATACACCAAACACCATACACCTAACACCATACACCAAACACCATACACCAATCACCATACACCAAACACCATACACCAAACACCATACACCAAACACCATACACCAAACACCATTCACCAAACACCATACACCATACACCAAACACCATACACCAAACACCATACACCTAACACCATACACCAAACACCATACACCAAACACCATACACCAAACACCATACACCAAACACCATACACCAAACACCATACACCGAACACCATACACCAATCACCATACACCGAACACCATACACCAATCACCATACACCAAACACCATACACCAAACACCATACGCCATACACCAAACACCATTCACCAAACACCATACACCAAACACCATACACCAAACACCATACACCTAACACCATACACCAAACACCATACACCAAACACCATACACCAATCACCATACACCAAACACCATACACCAAACACCATACACCAAACACCATTCACCAAACACCATACACCATACACCAAACACCATACAACAAACCCCATACACTAAACACCATACACCAAACACCATACACCAAACACCATACACCAAACACCATACACCTAACACCCTACACCTAACACCATACACCAAACACCATACACCAAACACCATACACCAAACACCATACACCAATCACCATTCACCAAACACCATACACCATACACCAAACACCATACACCAAACACCATACACCTAACACCATACACCAAACACCATACACCAAACACCATACACCTAACACCATACACCAAACACCATACACCAAACACCATACACCAAACACCATACACCAAACACCATACACCAAACACCATGAACCATACACCAAACACCATTCACCAAACACCATACACCAAACACCATACACCAAACACCATACACCAATCACCATACACCAAACACCATACACCAAACACCATACACCAAACACCATACACCTAACACCATACACCAAACACCATACACCTAACACCATACACCAAACACCATACACCAAACACCATACACCAAACACCATACACCAAACACCATACACCTAACACCATACACCAAACACCATACACCAAACACCATACACCTAACACCCTACACCTAACACCATACACCAAACACCATACACCAAACACCATACACCAAACACCATACACCAAACACCATACACCTAACACCAAACACCATACACCAAACACCATACACCTAACACCATACACCAAACACCATACACCAAACACCATACACCAAACACCATACACCTAACACCATACACCTAACACCATACACCATAATCCTGAGAAATTGTGCCATTTGCTTAATTGAATGACGAGTGCGTTTGTTGCGTGGTTAGCGGGTTATAAATGACGATTTTAAATGTTGCTTCGTCGGAATGCAAATAAATTTTTTTTTTCGAATTGCCTACATTTTTATGACGATTTAGGCTGGAGATTCTATGGAAAATTTCGTATGAACCGCCATTAAAGAAATGGGATTATCGGGGGTTGTTTGGGTGCGAGGTATTTTGAAAAGATGAGTATATAAGATGAATATATAATATAATATATAATATACACCATACATATAATATATATAGTAGACAATATATAATAGATATATAATATATATCTAATAATAATATATATCTATTATATATAATTATCTGTTATATATATCTATATCTATATATAGATTATATATCTATATCTATATCTATATCTATACACCAAACACCATAACCTAACACCATACACCAAACACCATACACCGAACACCATACACCAATCACCATACACCAAACACCATACACCTAACACCATACACCAAACACCATACACCAAACACCATACACCAAACACCATACACCAAACACCATACACCAAACACCATACACCTAACACCATACACCTAACACCATACACCAAACACCATACACCAAACACCATACACCAAACACCATACACCGAACACCATACACCAATCACTATTCACCAAACACCATACACCATACACCAAACACCATACACCAAACACCATACACCTAACACCATACACCAAACACCATACACCAAACACCATACACCTAACACCATACACCAAACACCATACACCAAACACCATACACCGAACACCATACACCAAACACCATACACCAAACACCATACACCATACACCAAACACCATTCACCAAACACCATACACCAAACACCATACACCAAACACCATACACCAATCACCATACACCAAACACCATACACCAAACACCATACACCAAACACCATACACCAAACACCATTCACCAAACACCATACACCATACACCAAACACCATACACCAAACACCATACACCAAACACCATACACCAAACACCATACACCAAACACCATACACCAAACACCATACACCTAACACCATACACCAAACACCATACACCAAAACCATACACCTAACACCATACACCAAACACCATACACCAAACACCATACACCAAACACCATACACCGAACACCATACACCAATCACCATTCACCAAACACCATACACCATACACCAAACACCATACACCAAACACCATACACCTAACACCATACACCAAACACCATACACCAAACACCATACACCTAACACCATACACCAAACACCATACACCAAACACCATACACCGAACACCATACACCAAACACCATACACCAAACACCATACACCATACACCAAACACCATTCACCAAACACCATACACCAAACACCATACACCAAACACCATACACCAATCACCATACACCAAACACCATACACCAAACACCATACACCAAACACCATTCACCAAACACCATACACCATACACCAAACACCATACACCAAACACCATACACCAAACACCATACACCAAACACCATACACCAAACACCATACACCAAACACCATACACCTAACACCATACACCAAACACCATACACCAAAACCATACACCTAACACCATACACCAAACACCATACACCAAACACCATACACCGAACACCATACACCAATCACCATACACCGAACACCATACACCAATCACCATACACCAAACACCATACACCAAACACCATACACCATACACCAAACACCATTCACCAAACACCATACACCAAACACCATACACCAAACACCATACACCTAACACCATACACCAAACACCATACACCAATCACCATACACCAAACACCATACACCAAACACCATACACCAAACACCATACACCAAACACCATTCACCAAACACCATACACCATACACCAAACACCATACACCAAACACCATACACCTAACACCATACACCAAACACCATACACCAAACACCATACACCAAACACCATACACCAAACACCATACACCAAACACCATACACCGAACACCATACACCAATCACCATACACCGAACACCATACACCAATCACCATACACCAAACACCATACACCAAACACCATACGCCATACACCAAACACCATTCACCAAACACCATACACCAAACACCATACACCAAACACCATACACCTAACACCATACACCAAACACCATACACCAAACACCATACACCAATCACCATACACCAAACACCATACACCAAACACCATACACCAAACACCATTCACCAAACACCATACACCATACACCAAACACCATACAACAAACCCCATACACTAAACACCATACACCAAACACCATACACCAAACACCATACACCAAACACCATACACCTAACACCCTACACCTAACACCATACACCAAACACCATACACCAAACACCATACACCAAACACCATACACCAATCACCATTCACCAAACACCATACACCATACACCAAACACCATACACCAAACACCATACACCTAACACCATACACCAAACACCATACACCAAACACCATACACCTAACACCATACACCAAACACCATACACCAAACACCATACACCGAACACCATACACCAAACACCATACACCAAACACCATGAACCATACACCAAACACCATTCACCAAACACCATACACCAAACACCATACACCAAACACCATACACCAATCACCATACACCAAACACCATACACCAAACACCATACACCAAACACCATACACCTAACACCATACACCAAACACCATACACCTAACACCATACACCAAACACCATACACCAAACACCATACACCAAACACCATACACCAAACACCATACACCTAACACCATACACCAAACACCATACACCAAACACCATACACCTAACACCCTACACCTAACACCATACACCAAACACCATACACCAAACACCATACACCAAACACCATACACCAAACACCATACACCTAACACCAAACACCATACACCAAACACCATACACCTAACACCATACACCAAACACCATACACCAAACACCATACACCAAACACCATACACCTAACACCATACACCTAACACCATACACCATAATCCTGAGAAATTGTGCCATTTGCTTAATTGAATGACGAGTGCGTTTGTTGCGTGGTTAGCGGGTTATAAATGACGATTTTAAATGTTGCTTCGTCGGAATGCAAATAAATTTTTTTTTTCGAATTGCCTACATTTTTATGACGATTTAGGCTGGAGATTCTATGGAAAATTTCGTATGAACCGCCATTAAAGAAATGGGATTATCGGGGGTTGTTTGGGTGCGAGGTATTTTGAAAAGATGAGTATATAAGATGAATATATAATATAATATATAATATACACCATACATATAATATATATAGTAGACAATATATAATAGATATATAATATATATCTAATAATAATATATATCTATTATATATAATTATCTGTTATATATATCTATATCTATATATAGATTATATATCTATATCTATATCTATATCTATACACCAAACACCATAACCTAACACCATACACCAAACACCATACACCGAACACCATACACCAATCACCATACACCAAACACCATACACCTAACACCATACACCAAACACCATACACCAAACACCATACACCAAACACCATACACCAAACACCATACACCAAACACCATACACCTAACACCATACACCTAACACCATACACCAAACACCATACACCAAACACCATACACCAAACACCATACACCGAACACCATACACCAATCACTATTCACCAAACACCATACACCATACACCAAACACCATACACCAAACACCATACACCTAACACCATACACCAAACACCATACACCAAACACCATACACCTAACACCATACACCAAACACCATACACCAAACACCATACACCGAACACCATACACCAAACACCATACACCAAACACCATACACCATACACCAAACACCATTCACCAAACACCATACACCAAACACCATACACCAAACACCATACACCAATCACCATACACCAAACACCATACACCAAACACCATACACCAAACACCATACACCAAACACCATTCACCAAACACCATACACCATACACCAAACACCATACACCAAACACCATACACCAAACACCATACACCAAACACCATACACCAAACACCATACACCAAACACCATACACCTAACACCATACACCAAACACCATACACCAAAACCATACACCTAACACCATACACCAAACACCATACACCAAACACCATACACCGAACACCATACACCAATCACCATACACCGAACACCATACACCAATCACCATACACCAAACACCATACACCAAACACCATACACCATACACCAAACACCATTCACCAAACACCATACACCAAACACCATACACCAAACACCATACACCTAACACCATACACCAAACACCATACACCAATCACCATACACCAAACACCATACACCAAACACCATACACCAAACACCATTCACCAAACACCATACACCATACACCAAACACCATACACCAAACACCATACACCTAACACCATACACCAAACACCATACACCAAACACCATACACTAAACACCATACACCAAACACCATACACCGAACACCATACACCAATCACCATACACCGAACACCATACACCAATCACCATACACCAAACACCATACACCAAACACCATACACCATACACCAAACACCATTCACCAAACACCATACACCAAACACCATACACCAAACACCATACACCTAACACCATACACCAAACACCATACACCAAACACCATACACCAATCACCATACACCAAACACCATACACCAAACACCATACACCAAACACCATACACCAAACACCATACACCAAACACCATTCACCAAACACCATACACCATACACCAAACACCATACAACAAACCCCATACACTAAACACCATACACCAAACACCATACACCAAACACCATACACCTAACACCCTACACCTAACACCATACACCAAACACCATACACCAAACACCATACACCAAACACCATACACCAATCACCATTCACCAAACACCATACACCATACACCAAACACCATACACCAAACACCATACACCTAACACCATACACCAAACACCATACACCAAACACCATACACCTAACACCATACACCAAACACCATACACCAAACACCATACACCGAACACCATACACCAAACACCATACACCAAACACCATGAACCATACACCAAACACCATTCACCAAACACCATACACCAAACACCATACACCAAACACCATACACCAATCACCATACACCAAACACCAAACACCATACACCAAACACCATACACCTAACACCATACACCAAACACCATACACCTAACACCATACACCAAACACCATACACCAAACACCATACACCAAACACCATACACCAAACACCATACACCAAACACCATACACCTAACACCATACACCAAACACCATACACCAAACACCATACACCATACACCTAACACCCTACACCTAACACCATACACCAAACACCATACACCAAACACCATACACCAAACACCATACACCAAACACCATACACCAAACACCATACACCAAACACCATACACCAAACACCATACACCTAACACCAAACACCATACACCAAACACCATACACCTAACACCATACACCAAACACCATACACCAAACACCATACACCAAACACCATACACCTAACACCATACACCTAACACCATACACCATAATCCTGAGAAATTGTGCCATTTGCTTAATTGAATGACGAGTGCGTTTGTTGCGTGGTTAGCGGGTTATAAATGACGATTTTAAATGTTGCTTCGTCGGAATGCAAATAAATTTTTTTTTTCGAATTGCCTACATTTTTATGACGATTTAGGCTGGAGATTCTATGGAAAATTTCGTATGAACCGCCATTAAAGAAATGGGATTATCGGGGGTTGTTTGGTTGCGAGGTATTTTGAAAAGATGAGTATATAAGATGAATATATAATATAATATATAATATACACCATACATATAATATATATAGTAGACAATATATAATAGATATATAATATATATCTAATAATAATATATATCTATTATATATAATTATCTGTTATATATATCTATATCTATATATAGATTATATATCTATATCTATATCTATATCTATACACCAAACACCATAACCTAACACCATACACCAAACACCATACACCGAACACCATACACCAATCACCATACACCAAACACCATACACCAAACACCATACACCATACACCAAACACCATTCACCAAACACCGTACACCAAACACCATACACCAAACACCATACACTAAACACCATACACTAAACACCATACACCAAACACCATACACCGAACACCATACACCAATCACCATACACCAAACACCATACACCAATCACCATACACCAAACACCATACACCAAACACCATACACCATACACCAAACACCATTCACCAAACACCATACACCAAACACCATACACCAAACACCATACACCTAACACCATACACCAAACACCATACACCAAACACCATACACCAATCACCATACACCAAACACCATACACCAAACACCATACACCAAACACCATACACCAAACACCATACACCAAACACCATTCACCAAACACCATACACCATACACCAAACACCATACACCGAACACCATACACTAAACACCATACACCAAACACCATACACCAAACACCATACACCAAACACCATACACCTAACACCCTACACCTAACACCATACACCAAACACCATACACCAAACACCATACACCAAACACCGTACACCAAACACCATACACCAATCACCATTCACCAAACACCATACACCATACACCAAACACCATACGCCAAACACCATACACCTAACACCATACACCAAACACCATACACCAAACACCATACACCTAACACCATACACCAAACACCATACACCAAACACCATACACCGAACACCATACACCAAACACCATACACCAAACACCATACACCAAACACCATACACCATACACCAAACACCATACACCAAACACCATTCACCAAACACCATACACCAAACACCATACACCAAACACCATACACCAAACACCATACACCAATCACCATACACCAAACACCATACACCAAACACCATACACCAAACACCATACACCTAACACCATACACCAAACACCATACACCTAACACCATACACCAAACACCATACACCAAACACCATACACCAAACACCATACACCAAACACCATACACCTAACACCATACACCAAACACCATACACCAAACACCATACACCTAACACCCTACACCTAACACCATACACCAAACACCATACACCAAACACCATACACCAAACACCATACACCAAACACCATACACCAAACACCATACACCAAACACCATACACCAAACACCATACACCTAACACCATACACCAAACACCATACACCAAACACCATACACCAAACACCATACACCTAACACCATACACCTAACACCATACACCATAATCCTGAGAAATTGTGCCATTTGCTTAATTGAATGACGAGTGCGTTTGTTGCGTGGTTAGCGCGTTATAAATGACGATTTTAAATGTTGCTTCGTCGGAATGCAAATAAATTTTTTTTTTCGAATTGCCTACATTTTTATGACGATTTAGGCTGGAGATTCTATGGAAAATTTCGTATGAACCGCCATTAAAGAAATGGGAGTATCGGGGGTTGTTTGGTTGCGAGGTATTTTGAAAAGATGAGTATATAAGATGAATATATAATATAATATATAATATACACCATACATATAATATATATAGTAGACAATATATAATAGATATATAATATATATCTAATAATAATATATATCTATTACATATAATTATCTGTTATATATATCTATATCTATATATAGATTATATATCTATATCTATATCTATATCTATACACCAAACACCATAACCTAACACCATACACCAAACACCATACACCGAACACCATACACCAATCACCATACACCAAACACCATACACCAAACACCATACACCATACACCAAACACCATTCACCAAACACCGTACACCAAACACCATACACCAAACACCATACACTAAACACCATACACCAAACACCATACACCAAACACCATACACCAAACACCATACACCAAACACCATACACCAAACACCATACACCAAACACCATACACCAAACACCATTCACCAAACACCATACACCATACACCAAACACCATACACCAAACACCATACACCAAACACCATACACCAAACACCATACACCTAACACCATACACCAAACACCATACACCTAACACCATACACCAAACACCATACACCAAACACCATACACCAAACACCATACACCTAACACCATACACCAAACACCATACACCTAACACCATACACCAAACACCATACACCAAACACCATACACCAAACACCATACACCAAACACCATACACCTAACACCATACACCATAATCCTGAGAAATTGTGCCATTTGCTTAATTGAATGACGAGTGCGTTTGTTGCGTGGTTAGCGCGTTATAAATGACGATTTTGAATGTTGCTTCGTCGGAATGCAAATAAATTTTTTTTTTCGAATTGCCTACATTTTTATGACGATTTAGGCTGGAGATTCTATGGAAAATTTCGTATGAACCGCCATTAAAGAAATGGGATTATCGGGGGTTGTTTGGTTGCGAGGTATTTTGAAAAGATGAGTATATAAGATGAATATATAATATAATATATAATATACACCATACATATAATATATATAGTAGACAATATATAATAGATATATAATATATATCTAATAATAATATATATCTATTATATATAATTATCTGTTATATATATCTATATCTATATATAGATTATATATCTATATCTATATCTATATCTATACACCAAACACCATAACCTAACACCATACACCAAACACCATACACCGAACACCATACACCGAACACCATACACCGATCACCATACACCAAACACCATACACCAAACACCATTCACCAAACACCGTACACCAAACTCCATACACCAAACACCATACACTAAACACCATACACCAAACACCATACACCAAACACCATACACCAAACACCATACACCAAACACCATACACCAAACACCATACACCAAACACCATTCACCAAACACCATACACCATACACCAAACACCATACACCAAACACCATACACCAAACACCATACACCAAACACCATACACCAAACACCATACACCAAACACCATACACCTAACACCATACACCAAACACCATACACCAAATACCATACACCGAACACCATACACCAATCACCATACACCGAACACCATACACCAATCACCATACACCAAACACCATACACCAAACACCATACACCATACACCAAACACCATTCACCAAACACCATACACCAAACACCATACACCAAACACCATACACCTAACACCATACACCAAACACCATACACCAAACACCATACACCAATCACCATACACCAAACACCATACACCAAACACCATACACCAAACACCATACACCAAACACCATTCACCAAACACCATACACCATACACCAAACACCATACACCAAACACCATACACCTAACACCATACACCAAACACCATACACCAAACACCATACACCTAACACCATACACCAAACACCATACACTAAACACCATACACCAAACACCATACACCAAACACCATACACCAAACACCATACACCTAACACCATACACCTAACACCATACACCAAACACCATACACCAAACACCATACACCAAACACCATACACCAAACACCATACACCAAACACCATACACCAAACACCATACACCAAACACCATACACCTAACACCATACACCAAACACCATACACCAAACACCATACACCAAACACCATACACCATAATCCTGAGAAATTGTGCCATTTGCTTAATTGAATGACGAGTGCGTTTGTTGCGTGGCTAGCGCGTTATAAATGACGATTTTAAATGTTGCTTCGTCGGAATGCAAATAAATTTTTTTTTTCGAATTGCCTACATTTTTATGACGATTTAGACTGGAGATTCTATGGAAAATTTCGTATGAACCGCCATTAAAGAAATGGGATTATCGGGGGTTGTTTGGTTGCGAGGTATTTTGAAAAGATGAGTATATAAGATGAATATATAATATAATATATAATATACACCATACATATAATATATATAGTAGACAATATATAATAGATATATAATATATATCTAATAATAATATATATCTATTATATATAATTATCTGTTATATATATCTATATCTATATATAGATTCTATATCTATATCTATATCTATATCTATACACCAAACACCACAACCTAACACCATACACCAAACACCATACACCGAACACCATACACCAATCACCATACACCAAACACCATACACCAAACACCATACACCAAACACCATACACCATACACCAAACACCATTCACCAAACACCGTACACCAAACACCATACACCAAACACCATACACTAAACACCATACACCAAACACCATACACCAAACACCATACACCAAACACCATACACCTAACACCATACACCTAACACCATACACCTAACACCATACACCATAATCCTGAGAAATTGTGCCATTTGCTTAATTGAATGACGAGTGCGTTTGTTGCGTGGTTAGCGCGTGATAAATGACGATTTTAAATGTTGCTTCGTCGGAATGCAAATAAATTTTTTTTTTCGAATTGCTTACATTTTTATGACGATTTAGGCTGGAGATTCTATGGAAAATTTCGTATGAGCCGCCATTGAAGAAATGAGATTATCGGGGGTTGTTTGGTTGCGAGGTATTTTGAAAAGATGAGTTAAAAAGGGGCGTAACGTCTCGCGATGAATTTCTCCGATTGCGAAAGATATCGGCAAACATCGATCGGATATTGCAACCGGTAAGATTATGGGTAAAAAAATCGGTAGAATATATAATATAATATATAATATACACCATACATATAATATATATAGTAGACAATATATAATAGATATATAATATATATCTAATAATAATATATATCTTCTATATATAATTATCTATTATATATATCTATATCTATATCTATATCTTTACACCTAACACCATACACCTAACACCGTACACCAAACACCATACACCTAACACCATACGCCAAACACCATACACCAAACACCATACACCAAACACCATACACTAAACACCATACACCAAACACCATACACCAATCACCATACACCAAACACCATACACCAAACACCATACACCAAACACCATACACCAAACACCATACACCAAACACCATACACCAAACACCATACACCAAACACCATACACCAAACACCATACACCAAACACCATACACCAAACACCATACACCGAACACCATACACCAAACACCATACACCAAACACCATACACCTAGCACCATACACCTAACACCATACACCAAACACCATACACCATAATCCTGAGAAATTGTGCCATTTGCTTAATTTAATGACGAGTGCGTTTGTTGCGTGGTTAGCGCGTGATAAATGACGATTTTAAATGTTGCTTCGTCGGAATGCAAATAAATTTTTTTTTTCGAATTGCCTACATTGTTATGACGATTTAGGCTGGAAATTCTATGGAAAATTTCGTATGAGCCGCCATTAAAGAAATGGGATTATCGGGGGTTGTTTGGTTGCGAGGTATTTTGAAAAGATGAGTCAAAAAGGGGCGTAACGTCCCGCGATGAATTTCTCCGATTGCGAAAGATATCGGCAAACATCGATCGGATATTGCAACCGGTAAGATTATGGGTAAAAAAATCGGTAGAATATATAATATAATATATAATATACACTATACATATAATATATGGGTCATTCCATGTCAAATCGACAAATTTTTTACCTGACCCCCTTTGATTTCGCTGAAAATTTTCTATCTTTTTCTACCCCCCGAAAGTTATTTTTCAGAATTTTTTCAAATTTTTTTTCCCGACTCAAAAAAAGTTATGAATTTTTGAAAAAAACCGCTCTTTTATTTTTAAATTGCCAGAACTTTTTCAAAAATTGACCGTTTGGGAACTTTTTTTTTCAAAATTTTTGTTTTTAAATGTAGTTTTCGAAAAAAAATATGAAAAAATTTTCAGAATCCCAGATATATGAAATATTTTAGTTTTTTTGAAAAAACCGTAATTTTCTCAAAGTCCGACCGTTTTTTTTTTTTTTTAATTTTGCTCTAAAAATACTTCAACTAATTCTGCAATGATCCCCGTTAATCAAAAGATGTGACGACAATCGCTTCTAATTTTTTTTCTTGATTATAAAAAAATTTTTGTTGAATTTTTGCTGATTTTATATAACTTTGTTATGAAATTTTTTTTATTTCCTCGTGAAACCTCAAAAGTTAAAAAATAAAATTTTATTGGAGAATTTCAAGTGATTATCGTCCAAGAAATTGTTAATTAAAAAAAAAAAATAATTTTTTTCTCTCATTGACGTTATTTTTTTACTCTTATGGACGTTTTTTTTTGGTACTGAAATATGACAACTTAACGTCATTTTGGTACTGAAACATGACAAAATAACGTCAATGAGAGAAAAAAATTATTTTTTTTTTTAAATAACAATTTCTTGGACGATAATCACTTGAAATTCTCCAATAAAATTTTATTTTTCAACTTTTGAGGTTTCACGAGGAAATAAAAAAAATTTCATAACAAAGTTATATAAAATCAGCAAAAATTCAACAAAAATTTTTTTATAATCAAGAAAAAAAATTAGAAGCGGTTGTCGTCACATCTTTTGATTAACGGGGATCATTGCAGAATTAGTTGAAGTATTTTTAGAGCAAAATAAAAAAAAAAAAAAACGGTCGGACTTTGAGAAAATTACGGTTTTTTCAAAAAAACTAAAATATTTCATATATCTGGGATTCTGAAAATTTTTTCATATTTTTTTTCAAAAACTACATTTAAAAACAAAAATTTTGAAAAAAAAAAGTTCCCAAACGGTCAATTTTTGAAAAAGTTATGGCAATTTAAAAATAAAAGAGCGGTTTTTTTCAAAAATTCATAACTTTTTTTGCGTCGGGAAAAAAAATTTGAAAAAATTCTGAAAAATAACTTTCGGGGGGTAGAAAAAGATAGAAAATTTTCAGCGAAATCAAAGGGGGTCAGGTAAAAAATTTGTCGATTTGACATGGAATGACCCATATATAGTAGACAATATATAATAGATATATAATATATATCTAATTATAATATATATCTTCTATATATAATTATCTATTATCTATATCTATGTCTATATCTATACACCTAACACCATACACCAAACCCAAACAAACCCAAACAAAATTATAAAGATTTTATTCGGACGAATACGTGTAAATTATTCGTCCAGATAGATTGTTTAACAATTTAACATATTCTATCCGGACGATTATATATATATGTTATTTGTGCGGATGCTAGCTGACATGAATCACAATAATATGTACGTGGAAATGAGGCGTGAACTGAGCCGCTATCCGGACGAATAATACGCTTATTCGTCCGATAACCGGACGGCTAGCCGCAGCGTAAACTTTATTTTACATAAATCCGTTAACATATCAACTGTATTTAATTTACTGTGAAACAACCTTAGAATTATTGAATAAAAATCCTAAAACTAAGTATAAACGTGTGATAATAATTTCTCTAATTTCTATTGTGCCAAATTAAATACGGAATTGATAAAATTTATTAAACATTTAAAAATTTGATCGCCTCAAGCTTTCATTTATAGTCACATATGGGTGACTTGGTAACAAAAATGATTTTCTACTTTTTAGTACGTAAAAGCTTGTTTTTTTGAAATATTATTTTTACATATAAATTAATTACCGTACAATATTCTCGAGATCGTCGCATTACGAGGTAATTTTTGTATTTTTTGTGCTGCGAACTTGGCACAGATATCGGACGACGTGGAATCGCGTGAGGAGCCATTGCGGTGCAGCCTGGAATACTGGAGCGAGAGCCACGGCGCGTACCGGCGTCACGCGGAGTTCGAACTTTCGGAAACGGATAGTTCGCAGCCGGAGCCGTTGCCATGCATGTCGGGTGCTCGTAACCAGGTCGCGTCCGTCTGGAGGGTGACGATGATGTCGTCGAGGAGCGGCGGCCGAAAAGAGTCGTCCGGGGGGTTGTTGGCGCCCCAGGCACTCGTCGGTTGTCTACGCGTGGACTCGTACTTTGATCCCAGTGCTGTGCCAAATCTACGAATCTCCGTGAACATCGCGGGCTGCCGTGTTTCCATTTGCGGTCAAGTGGACGCGACATTTTACGAAAAATTTCCCGAGCCCGTGGCGAAGTATCGGCTGAACGCGGCTATACCGGAAACTCAACGATTCGCCGAGGTGGAGCATCGGGAAGCGTCGATAGTGATGAACGGATGGCAAAACGGAGGAGTGTTGATCGACGCGAGGGGCGTTTTGAGCCTGGGGGTATTGGATTACGGCACGCTCGAGGTGCGCGAGGTGATCGAGCGACTCGAGTACGTGGTTCAAGTGTCCGCAAACGACGAGACTAACGTGACGATCGAGTGCAATCCGGTAACGATGAAATACGGTCCCTCGATCGCTCATACGATCGCGGTCGCGACGAGTCTCTGGACGAACAACGAGCGCTCCTCGCCTATCCTCACGCGCGTCTGCGTCGCCAACGACACAAACGTCAATGTGCGCTTCGGCCAAGTCGGAACAACCGATTGCGTTCAATTGCGCAGCCGCGAGTGCCACTTTTACTGCTGGCGCAGTTCCGAGAACCGCACCCTTCGGGTCGCCATCGAAACCGCCACCGGATGGGTATGGAGTCAAGCGTTCGCCGCGAACGCGACGAAGAGAATACATCATCCCGTTGCTTTTGCCAATTCCACCGGGCGTCCCGTCATCTTCGCGAGGGTCGAGCCGATCTCGGCCACGCAAAAACTCGTCACGATCACAGCCTCCCTCGTCATTACGAATCGCCTAGTTGAGAACTTTCAAATGAGACTGGTCGAGATGCGCGAGGATCCGCGCGGCAAACCAGCAGTGGGTGACGAGATCTTCTGGATCGGGGGCAACAATCAACCCGCCTCGATCGCACTCGAGAACACGAGAAACATGGCGATGCGGCTGCGCTTCGCGACTGCAGCTAGCCTCGCCTGGACCGGCGATATCCCACTTAAGAGCAATTCCAAACTCGGACAGCCCTGGCTCGTCAAAGGTTAACACTGGATGCTTCCTCGGAAATTATCTACAGGGTGGCCACTTCCAATCGACACGCACCTCTTTCAGGCTGCTGATACTGCCAAAATACGTTTCCAACAAGGGTTCGCTCCTCTCAGGATGCACGTTGTGTCGTGTGAGTTACTTTTTTTTTCTACGCAGACTCGTAGACACCCTGGCAAGGTCAACTTTGTACTTTTTCAAATGGTATATATTTTGCGATGCACCAATCGATACGGTACTTATGTTTAGGGCACAACGAGATGCACAGATTGGTGCATCCAAAAAGTATACGGTTGCATTGGAGAAGAAGCACAAATTTTATTTCTGCATGACCTCTGCGCGTCCGTGTAGAAAAATAAACTTACGACAAATAACGTGCACCCTGGAACTAGTTAACTTTTGTCGAAAATATATTTTTGTATCATTGACAGTTTCAAAGATTTTTGAGCGAGTCGATTCAAATGTGCGATACCCTGTGTGTATATAAATATAAGAAGTAGTATATATACAGGGTGCACCATTCCAGTCGACAGAACGAAATATCTCGGGAGGGATGAATTTTAGGAAAAAAAGTTTCATCGTTTCGGAAAACAAGAATGATGGTGTTGGATATTTTTTTATTTGGTGACAATTTTCAAGATATTGTTTTTAGAATCTTTTTTTGCGCAATAAAGTAGGTAAATTCTGTCTAAAACGTTTTTTGTCTGACTTCAATTTTTTATTAAACACTTTATAATATTCATCTTCATATCATTTTTATTTCTGAAAATGATGAAACTTTTGTCTGAAACGTTTTTTCCTAGAGTGCATCACTCTTGAGATATTTCGTTGTGCCAACTTAAATGGTACATCCTGTATAATGAGTGCGCACTTTGGTTTCAGTTCCTCTGCAGGATCGCGGTCAATTTCTAAGTATCTGGGTACGGATCGTGGAGGAAACGATCCACGGAGACACTAGAATTCTCGTGAGTATTTTTATTTCATTTGCCGCAGGTGTATTCTTATTTGATTTGGTTCGATTGCATTTGCGGCGGCTGTAAACGAACTGCCAAGGAAGGAAAAAACAAATGCTCTCATCGTGCACGAAAACGACGTTGGAATGAAATTGATTTTTGTCAATAGGTCGTAATGAGTCCGCTCTATATGATCAGGTCGTATCTACCGGTACCCGTGGTAATAAAAATCGAAACACCCTCGCTCGGCATGTCCTCGAACGCGACGATACAGGGACAAGGAAAACGCCAGCAACTCTACTGCCCGGGAACGTTCGAGCACTGCCATCAGTTGACTTTTCAATTTGAGTGGGTATTCCCAGTTTTTCCGGAAGGTTCTATTTATTTCGAAAAATAATCCGGTTCGAATCGGTGAAAATGTATTTTTTAAATTTTGGATGCTGTTCTAATTCTATTAGTGAATTCAAAAATTAATTTTCCGCTGATTTTTATTTCATGCTATTTCATTCTTCAATACAGTTTTTGAAGTTTTCTTGTAAATCTGATTTCATTAATTTTTTTATTCACCAAGACAAAGAATAAGTTTAAGCAAAAAAAAAAAAACATTAATTCCAGATCCAGCACGTCCGCGTCGAATCCTTACGTTCCGCTCTCCTACAACTCGATTGAGGAGAGAACGTTCTTCGCGAGGCCGCGAAACGAGAACATCGACGCAATTTTGGCCGAATTCGAGAAACCCGAGAAAACCTCGTATCTACCGTTCCAGGCGAATTATCCGAATGTTCAGATATCGGCGGATCAACCTCAGACGCACGTTCAGGTGGGGCCCGGACATTTTTATTCCTTCCCCCCCCCCCCCCCATACTTTCACCGTTTTTCCGTAACAATGGTTCGCCTTGTTTCCTGCTTTTTTAAATCAATATTTTTAAAGTGTAACGACTTCAACCCACCAGAATTCTTTTAGATAAAATATCGAGATGCTGGTTTTGCTTCGAGCACACTATTGCTGGAGCTGCAGCCGTGGTGCTTTATATTCAATACGTTGGGATGCCACGTGGCGATTCTTGCGGAGGACACGGAGTTGTGCCAAGTGCCGCACAACGGGATCGTCACTCCCCCGAAGCTAGAAGTGAGTGCGACATTTTTATTTCCATTGAATTAATTTACTTTGAGGCTGTGAAGTTTATGTAAGTAATCGTAGGATAAGATTGGATTGAGGGATTTATGTCAGTTACGTTACATACACTTTTTGATCAAATTAAAAGTTAATTGTACACTTTTATACAATTAAATATACACTTTTTATGCACTTGTATATACAATGTACAATATAATAATAATAATCGAGTTTTATTTGCACAACTTGCTTTACAAGTTTTTTACCAAAAAGTTTCCGATCTGTTTATACACATTTTTCTTACATCTACCTTAATTCTATGTTCTACCCCGCTATATACAATGTACAATTAAAAGTTGATGGTGTGTCCATGGAATTCCGCTGAAACGCCGTAGGCCACATATATGTGATGCGTTAACGTCAGGTATTTTGCAACGAAGTAATATTTGCGGGAAATTATGCTCCGTTATGGGGCTACATTTACCTAGAGGCCCGAAAAAATGAAACGGTTGGTGAAAAAGAAACGCATTTTTTTTTTAACAAAAAGGTACATATACTGAGAGACTTTAAAACAAATCACAAACAAAATATAGAAAAACAACAAAATGATGGCCGCCGGCAGATAATGAAATTTTTCGCGTCGTTTGGCGGTGGATGCTCCCCAGCTTGAACGGTTTATCCGAAACCTGAAAACGAAACAGGTTATTCAAGTTAACAATGAATACGAGTCGTTGACGATTGTCGATTTGTAAGATCATTTTTTGAAACAACGTGGCGATGAATTGACACTCGAACATACAAAATCTATGCTAAAAGTCGTTATTTTTACGTAGCTAATGAAAAATTAAGATCGATTTTGAAAAAGTGAGATCGTCAACGACTTTTCAATTTTTTTCTTCGTATCTCCTGTAAATCTGGAAACACTCCGTCAAATGGTTCTCGAGATATCATGTCCACCGACGTTGAAAGCAGTGTTTCGGGACAAACGCGTTTGAAGTTTGAAGTATGGTGCTGCTACCACTTGCCCGGCCGACTGTCAGAAGCTGTAGCTCATTCAATTTTAGGGATATTTTACTTAAATATTTAGGGAATATAAAAGATGATACTACCGAATAAAAATATTTCTCGCAAATGCTAATTTTATACCCACCTGGGTAGATGTAGTCCGTTATGTCCTGGTAAAGAAATAGGTCGCAGATGCGTATCGTTTGCTAGTATTTTTTTCGCTGGATGTTAATTTTTTTTAATCGAAACGCTATTAGGGAACATTTCATCTGCGAGTGACTGTGGAGAACGGGGATTACGTGTCACCCGCGCTTCAGCTAGCCCGTCCCGATTGGAATCCCGGATTTTACATGCCACGCATCAGGGGTCTCGTCCCGGTGGACGGAAACATTCAAGCATCGATTGAGTGTGAGCCAAACGTGAGTTTTCCTAATTAAAAGAAAAATGCCTATAGTCCTACGAAGAAGCCGAAGATCCATCACGAATTTACCTCGCAGGTTTGCGTAGTTACCGTCAACTCGAAAATGCACGAGGACATGAGAATCTTGCGGATCACGGCGAGTCACGTGTTGTGCAATTTAACACCACATGAATTTCACGTCGCTTGTTTGGCCGTGGCTGACACGAGGAACGGGGTTCCATTCCCAGATGATCAATCGTTTCACACGCTCGTTATATCGCCGTGCGAGGATCGAAGGTAAGACATTTGTGTACGGATTCATTAAGCTATGAGGTAAATATTCTTCGTTGATAAACAATAACGGATTTAAGTACATTGGGAATATTTGACATTTCATAATAACGTGAGAAGTTATTTTGTATATGTGTAATTTGGTAATAACGAGTGCTATCTTATTAAGTCTATTTGTTATCTTATCAACACGAATACTTATTTATTTTGGATCTTAGCTAATTGGAAATGACAATTAATAAAGTTTTGCACGTTCGTTATTTTGTTTTGAATATTTGTTACGTCGAAAGAACGAATACTAATACACTTGGAATATATATATATATATTTTTTTAATGATGAACGATTAGTCATTCTTAATATTATATATTTCATATGATAATATTTTTTAACAACAAGCCATAAGTTATGTACAATATTTGTGTTCTCAAATCCGTTATTTTCAATTTAAAAATCATAAGTTACTCCGAGCATGTGTTATTCGTGAATGATTCTTGTTACTTTAAAAATAATAATAGCTCATTTGAGATATTTGTTATTTCAAAATACCTAAATATTTATTTCGAGCGTTCGTTGTTTCGATATAAATCGTACGTTATTTTATATAATTTTCTTCATTTTGATCTAAGACTTATATTCGACCGATTTTCAGTCAAGGCATTCCCATAGTTCAGTGGCGTATGATCGACCCAAAAAACACACCGGAGCACGAGGCGTTGTACATTTCGCTGAGGCTTGGCGCCTCTTGGTCTTGTCCCATAAGAGTCGACAAAAAAATCACGACTCGATGCTGCACCGCGATATCGGTGAGTTGATCACTGGATATTATTGTTACGTTTTTGAAAACATATGTTCTCAATGATCGCGTGACCACCTGGCGACGATGGACGCGAACTACTTGGGCATGTAATATTTTTCAGGACGGCGATCGGAGCGTACCCGTGGTAATAACTACTCAAGAGGACGAAGGTACGAGCTACGTGCTCATTCACGTCGACGATCATCCCCAATTTCACATCGAGAACTCGTGCCCCTTTCCTATACTATTGGGCGAAGCTAATCCGGACAGCGGTTAGTTACTGAGTAAATTGAATATTTTGAATGTTCGGATGTATAATAGGATTTTTTTCGGAGCATGGAGATTTACTGATACTTTAACGATTTAAATTGAGACTTGTTATCTTGAAATAATTAATCATTGACATTCATCTATTGAAACTGACATTTTAATGTACTTTACTAATACAATTACTGCACAAATGCACTGGAGCTTTTGAAAAATGTATGTAAAACTATTTTTATACAATTGAAAAAATATAACTAATACTAATAATGAAATTTTAATAATAGTGCTAGTGAATGTTTTATTGGCAAAACATCTATTTTGAGTTGCTGGATATATCTGGATCAACTTAAAATATATTTTATGTCGATAGAACATTTACTAGCAATGGGATACAAATTTCATTATTAGTAGTAATTATAACAATATTATTTTATTATTGTTATAATAGTCAATATTATTATTACATTATTCACAATTATAGTTCAATAATACCAATAATATATATTTTTTTAATACTACCATTATATTGTTGGATTACCATTTATTGATGTCAAAATTAATAGAAATATTTTATTATTAATATTATTACTAATAGTTTCGAAATATTTTAGTACCAATATTTGAAGAATGATTTGGATCTTAAGTTCTGTTGGTTTAATTGCTCGTTAATATATACATATATATATATATCGCAGACGGGATCTGCGAAGAGGCGTCCCATTTCGCGTGGAGATTGGAGGTCCAACCGGATAAATCGTGTTATTATACGACACCGAGCACCGCGAGCAGAATGCCGGATAGCCAAACGACGGAGCCGTTACCCAAGTTGCGATTGTGCGTTCTGCCGTCGACTCAAACGCCTGGGCAAATGCTGGGTAACGCAAACTCAGTCCCGATCAAATCGACTTTATAGTCATTCATATTTAGACGTCGCTTTTCTGTAATTTGGCTTCGCTGTTTTGCATACTGAATTCTTGACCTGGGTTGCCAATTGATTGAGGATTTCATTTTTCCAGATGAGAGCAACGACATGTGGTCCAGGTCGATAAACATGTCGAACGTGACGAGCTCTCGGACGGAGCAATACGTGAGACTTCCGGTCTACGGTGACATAAAATTGTTGACGGCGAAACAATGCCACACGATTTGCCTTCGAGTCGTTTGCATGTCGCAGGTACGAAGTTCGACTTCTCCAGGATCGTTTGTTAACTGACTTTTAATTAATTTATCATCGCATTTTATCATCTAGTGATAAACCACAATTATAATGTATTTTTTTCATCACCGTATATTAGATTTTTAGTATGCCATTTTGTCTATTAATACGACCAGGTCGAAGTCTCGGCTCACGACATCAGGACCAGACTGATCCTGGAAGAGAGTAAGTCTGCGGAGATCGAGCCTGTCAAATCGTCGTGGTTGGATAGCAACGATCGGGTCGAAACAGCCTCCATTGACGTATGTTTCTATATTTATCAATCATTTTCACGCTAATTCATGATTCGTATGATAATTGCTGACTTGATACTCATTGATGGGATGAATAGTTGATGAATAATTACGAGAATGAATGATCATCCAATAATTAACGAATAATCGATAGAATGAGCAATGTGTCAACAATTCGTGGACCATCGATGAATAATCGATTTATTTACGTTTGCACTGATAGTAACGGACGCGATTGTACGAACATTTCAATTAAAAATAATCATATAGATCTGATAATCGCGACAAAAATGTAATTGCAATACAACACTCCTTTGATTATCTAGTGCGATGCGAGACCCGATTTACCAGCCGAACAGTTCGCAGCCCGCCACGTGGAGAGTCAGATCGAGGAGACGTGCCTCCGATCAGAGTCTCCGAACGGATCAGCAACTTCCAGCGCCCTCAAAGGTTCTTTGACCCTCTACGTTCGCGGCGTGAACGTGACAATAATGCAGGACGTGAACGAGAGCGCCCAACGCGTCGAAGTCGCGAGTTTGTGCCTGAGCGATCTCATAGTCGTGACATGCTCGAGCGAAAAATCGCTCACTCTCTGCGCCTGCGTGGGAGATCTGCAGCTGGACAATCAGATGTTCGAACAAGGCGGCTTCGATTTTCCCGTGGTATTCATGAGCCAGAATCCATACACGAGACGAGGAGCCGGCAGAATCGGGTCGAGGAATCGAATAGCCCATCAGATCGAAGATCAATCGTTGTTGTTCGTGGACTGCGCGTGGATAGTCAACGGTTCGATTTACGGTTAGTGTGGGTTGCTCGGGAATTTAATCTTGGTAATTGGTGCACGAGATCAGTCGCAATTAATCGATTACCTCGACCTCCGCACAGCTTGCACTAACGTGAACGTCAAGATTGGCCCGATCAGCGCTTACATCGAGGACACTTTCGTAACGCAATTGTTGGAGTATACAACGTCCAGTTCGCCGCCATCCTTGATCGCCCACCCGGACGACCCGGGACAACGAGTCGAGTACCTGAAGAACGATGGCGTGTCCGTGCCGGAGCACGTTATCCACGAGGCTACGAATTTACGGACTCCCCTGAGACTGGAGAAATTCACGATCGAGCCGATATCCGTTTTGCTCAGCGTACACACGTCCATTCGACTCTACGTCGCCCTCGATCATTCGCCTCTCTACTTCGGAGCCTTCGAGAGGGAACATCTCGCCACGACACCCGGCGGACTTGCCAACGCACTGACCATGCACTATCTTTCGGGTGCCCTCTTCGGAGCTGGTGAGATTCTCCGTTCCATCTCGTTTGACAGGCAAAATAAGGGAGCCGTAGAATCTTGGAAAGTGTTTGGGGAACATTGGGGACAAGCGGAAACAATTTCCGGCCGACGGAGCGAAATTAAACGCAACCGATGCGCGACCTGGATTGCAGGTTGGGTAGTCGGATCCTTGGAAATACTCGGCTCACCGGGAGGCTTCGCCCAAGCCCTGGGCAGCGGCCTCAAGGACTTCGTCACCCTTCCGATTCAGGGAATAATGCGCGGACCTTGGAGCTTTCTCATTGGAATTACTCAAGGATCAGCCAGCTTGATGAAACATCTCACTGCTGGTAAAGTTTTAGTCATTGACCCGACTATGAAAAACCGATCGAATCATTTTTATCAGGCAAAGTTTATCGAATGGAAAAGACAGTTATACAGTACACCCTTGGCCAAAAGTTTGGGGCACCCTGCAATTTTCCTTTTCGGACAAAAAATTGAATATCTCGGCCGACAAATGGCAATAAATTAATTACATTAAGGCGTTACCCCCACTTGTAGCGCAAAAAAAGGCCTTTTTCATGAATTTTTTTATAGATAACTACAAAACTTTTTTAATCGATCAATATACCATCTTAAAGAACACATCTTGAAGAACTTTCAGTAATTTTTTATTGAAAAATATTACACTGCTTAGTGACAAATGGCCGTCAATGAAATAATGTTTTTATATACACGGTTTGCGGTGACCGACATTGCGGCGAAGTGGATCATCTGAAAAAAAAAATGCGGATGGATTTAGTCGAATATAAGTATAAACTAGTCTTTAATCGAAGGATTTTAAAAAATATTCATTTTTCACAAAATGGCGGACAGTCAAAGTTAATGGTTCGATTTTAACGAAAAAAATCGAACGATTAGAGACTACATTTTTATGTATTAAATAAGCCTGCAAAATTTCAAGAAGATCGGCTCATTAGTGTTCGAGTAATCTTGGTCACCGACTTCAGAAATGCCATTTTGAGAAAAACGCGTTTAAAGTTTCAATTTCAGTTTACACGAAGAAAATATTTTTTTTTTGTAAACTTACATAGAGTCATCTATTCCGGGCCCATACAGAAGTTATTCTCAGATACTTATACTTCAAAAAAATGCAATAAAAAAATCGATTTTTTCAAAATCGCAAGTGGGGGTAACCCCTTAATCGTCGACGATCAACCAAAACTAGTGATGAAAAAAAATGTTGCCAAAAAAATCTGAAAAAAATTTAACAACTCCAAAACAACAAAGAAACCTTTTTAGTCCTTAGGACCAATATTCTCAACCTCATAGTTTTCACGATACGCTGCACGATGCGGGCTTTACGTAAACCTGCCGTTTTTGTCAAGAAAAACTAGTTTTCTCTGCGAAGAAAAATTGCAAATTAAAAAAAAAAACGAAACTAAAGCTAACACTTCCCTTTTCGAAGATCATTTCACTCAAAAGCGAGATTTCTATTTTCCGAAGTCCAGCGAACGACTTTGCAAGGTGCAAAAATCGTGAAAAACCGCCATTTTCAAAATGACGTATCGGGCACAAAAAAACTAAAAAATTAAATTAAAAAGCAAATTGAAGCTGACTTTATTCTCTTTCAAACCACGTTTGGTAAATTGGTTTCCGATTTTCTTTGGCCGGGATATTCAATTTTTTGTCCGGAAAGAAAAATTGCAGGATGCTCCAAACTTTTGGAGGGTGTATTTGCGTGCGTGTCAATTGTTGTTACTGTACATTGATGACAGGTAATCATTTACACAGGCACTGTAAATTCCGTCACGAAATTGGCGTCGAGCGTCGCTCGGAATTTGGATCGTTTGACACTGGATGACGAGCACCTTCAACGACAGGAGGAATCGCGACGGACGCGACCGCAAGGCATGGCCCAGGGTCTGTACCAGGGCCTGACCGGTTTCGGCATGAGCCTGCTCGGTAAATTTGACCAAAATCATCCTCGACCAGTACAAATCATTTCCCGATAATTTCAATAATACCTACATCGCTTTTTTCCCGAAACTCTCGAATTCTTGCGTTCGCAATTTCTTGTCGCGATCAATCGCAGGTACAAGTGTTTCGGGATTTTTTTGTTCGTCCTTTCAAGATTATTCTGAAATATGTGAACAAAAAATTGCGCTCATGCTTCTGGCATTTGAATATGCCGAGAACTTTCTTTTTCATAGAACGAGAGGCAATTGTGGAAAAATTCGCGTATATTAAAAAAAAAAAACCGCGACTGAAGAAAAAATATAATCACGATTTTGAGAACGACCGCAGCCGCGATTATTGGCTAAACAATATTTATTTTCCAACTTGCTAAATACTTTTCAGTATCCATAATAATAATCTGTTATATTTATTAAAATTGATTATTTTTTTTTCAATTTTTTAATAATCATAGCGGTTATGATTATTACTATACTAATAATAATAATGAATCTTATTGTTATGAATATTCATTAGTCGGTTTCCATTAAAATAATAATAATTATTATTTAGTATATTCACATTCAACTAACCATGAATTCATTAATTTATGAATGAATAAGCGGCCGTTGCGGGATTGGCGCATCATCCCTTGCAACAAGTATTGTCCGGAGCTGCGACACCTCGAGGACTCGTGACGGGTGTTGGCCTCGGTATAGTGGGAGCCGTGACAAAACCGTTGAGCGGTGCCGCCGAGTTGGTCGCGCTCACCGGACAGGGCTTGCTCGAAGGCACCGGATGGAATCCCCTGCCAACTGTGAGTGCGCCAAACGTCACCGCGACTTTTTCCCCCCCATTTTTCGGGAAATTCTCCATTCCTGTATACATACATGTATATTTTTTCCAACCGACCTTTATCACGTCATTTTATTGACAGCCGCGACAGCGACCGGTCATCGAATCCGTGGACGGATCCAACAATTCCTCGTTCAAGTGCGTCTGGCGACTCTTGCCATTGCTGACGAAGAAGGTCGGCCGAATTTTGCATGTGACCGACGCCGAGTGCCCGGTCTGCGAGGGCGTTAATCGGCGAGTCGTATTAATTCTCACGAGGCAAAGCCTTGTTGTCGCGAATCTCGACGATGGCAACGTTGACAAGATTTATCTGTTGAGAGAATTGACGAGCGCTGAGCACATTCCCGATCCGAGGATGTTGTGCCTGTATTGCCTGCAGAGCCAAAACGCAACGGAGAGAAGCGGCTCGCCTGTCGAATATCCCGAGGTAATAAGAAGCTTCGAATTTGCCTACGATCGGATAGTATTTGAAATGTTTAACATTACGAAAATGATAAGCTGTAGAAAAAAGAAATTCTATTCATTATTATTTTCTATTATAATTTCCATTTATAATATTATATTAATTATATTATACTAATAACAATTATTATCATTGTATTTATTATTATTACAACATATTTTTTTTAATTTAAATTGAATGTGCCATGCTCTTAAATTGATTCCCACATTCAGAACTATTAACTTAAAATGAAAAATCAAAGTTGAATTTGCCATTTGTTGGCATTCTACTTCCAATATTCCGTCGTATGTCCTTTTCGACTCACTGAGTTTCCGGGTTGCCCGTCAGCGTACGGAAATTCGGTAAAGTTGCCGCGCCCCTTGATGGTCGAGCGCGGCTGAGCGGTGACCCATTCGAGTTTTGGACCGGACAGACGTCGCGTGACAGGGGGGGAGATCGCCAAACGCTTACGATACGGTTGATCGTTGACGTTTCTCTTTTCGTTTTTTCTTTTTTTTTTTTCTTCAGATGGACCAAGCAATGAGGGTGCGAGTTGAGCAGTTTGTGCGCGGTAGTAGCACAGGCTGCGCGAGTTTCTCGAGTACCTATCAACAGTCGGACACGATCGAGGATGTTCTCCAATCAAATTCGAACAACAATATTCTCACGTTCCACGTCGAGGCTGACGCGAGGAATTACTTTCTATCGCTTTTCGAGGCCGCCAAACGCCAAGATCAAGGAAGCGATTTTATCGTTTTGTAGACAGTACGAACGATGAAAAAAAAAAAAACGAAAAGACAAATAACGCTTTAAGGAGGTTACCTCAATAAATAATTATTTCGTGATAAGTAATGACGAAAGACTGCGAGCGAATAAAGGTGAAAAAAAAATTAATTTCGGGAGCGGAATTCGCGGCTGTAACGAATACACACACGCACAAAAGATTCCTGAATAAAAAAGAAATGCTGAACACCCGAATCGTAAAGAAAGATTTCGTGGTATACGCGCTTCTCTTTTTGCGGGGGGCACACTCCGGTTATTATTGACCGTTCCTGTTTGGCATCGAGCGTTATTGGCAAAGCCCGGTTACGTATACATGCGCTGGGGGTCTTTAATAGAAACCAGTTTCAAACTCGAAAATTACAGACTCGCACACACACACATATATATATATATATATATATATATATATATATATATATATATATATATATATATATATGCGGTGCTCACACGAGTCGACTGTTTTCGAAAGGATTTCCTCGTGATCGTAGCCTGGCCAAACGCTTCATGCGATTATGTACTGTGACGGGAATTTTCAAAACCTCGAGAACGTAAACCGGAATCCGATACGTCATTGGAGTCGGGGGATTAATCCTGATGAACGGAGACTGAAGCTCTCCATGATTTTTGTATCACCGGAATTATAACCGATATGTCTTAGATGCATTCGCACGGAAGGACGGTTACGGAAATGCACGTCGGGATTCACTCGGGAAGTAGCTTGAACAATTCGAAGCTGATCTGTCACTTGACGTGACACAGGGATCTCCGCTGATCTCGGTGCATACCACCAACATAAAAAAACGGGAAAGTCCGTTCGGGAAAACGGGAACGACAGCATAACATAAAATAATTTTTATTTAATATTGCGGAAGCCCGTGGATTAAAACGGTTGGAACACTACGCGATCGCGAGCGTGAGCGACTTACGTATAGGAGTGAGAGAGAACGACAGTAACGTCTCGCGAGCGCAGGACTTTGGGCGACGAGGACCGAAGCTCGACTCTACTGTCGATGTACGAGAGCGCGAACGAGCACGCGGTGGCAAAAAAATGTCAACACGCTCGCGTGATCGAACCGGGTTAACGCTGATTTTCTCGAGAACTTTAGCGTTTTCTCGGTTCCCGTTAGAATCTCGGTAGCTGAACTTTTATAAAACAAAATTTATCTTCGGAAGTGATAATTTTTTCCTGAGTTACCTCGTAAACGGAACGGTAACGACACGGAGAAATCACGTCGCAGGTCATAGAAATGTGCAGTGGGTCAAAAAAGTATTCATGCTCTTAGTTTTTTCGCAATAACTTCATAGGCCCAAGTGGTACCCAAACAAAAGCTTTTTTTTTTTAATAGCCCACCAGGTACAGAGATAATCTGAAAATGATTTTTTTTATTAGGCTTGATAAAAAAGTAATGCAAAAAATACAAGAATTGAGACCAGAAAAAGTATTCGTACACTTATAATTTGACTGCTGAATCGTGATACATATTCTCACATGGTCTGAATTCTGTTTCAAAAGTAAACGAGTCTTTGTTTGTACAGTACATTGTTAAGAAGTAGGAGATAACAAAAACTACAGAAAATAAGTCACGAACAGGTCTGCCCAGAATACTTACAGTTAGAGAGCGTCGAAATATAATTCAAGAGGCTACAAAAAATTCATTTACGAATGCTCAAAGTTTATGCACTGTCACGTCAACATCAGGAAAGATCGTGTATCCCCAAACCGTACGAAACGTCTTGCATTCTGCCAAATTACACGGCAGAACTGCGAGATAGAAACCATATACTAATAATACAAGCAGAGAAAACGTTTAGTTTTCGCTAAAAGCTACGTAAATAAACCCATAGAATTTTGGAAACGTGTCATCTTCTCTGATGAATCGGAGTTGAACATTTTTTGGTCAGATGGGAAGAGATCCGTCTGGTGCAAACGCAATACTGAGTAACAAAAGCATATTATACCAACTGTGAAGCACGACGAAGGAGGCGTAATGATTCGGAGCTGTATGGGGTACAATGGTATTGGAAATCCTGCATTTATAGATGGGATAATTAATTTCTAGAAGTATATCCAGGTGTTGCGTCATAATTTGGCGTGAAGTGCAGTTAAAATGAGCCTGAATGGCAGTTATTACTTTCAACGAGACAGAGACCCGAAACATACACGGCCATGGAAACGAGAGAATGGTTGCTGTACAATGTTGCTAAACAATTTATTACACTACCGCAATCTCTGGATATTAATCCTATAGAAAATGTATCGCACTTGTTGGATACAGGAGTAAGAAAAAGAACAAAATCTACCAAATCTCATTTACAATGAGTAATTTTGGAAGAATTGAAAAAAAAAACATCAAACAAAACAACTCAGAAGCAGGTGGAATCTATGCCTAGTAGAATAGAGGCCTTAATTGAAGCTAACGGGATGCACACATATCAGTTACAATGTACAACTGAGATTATGTCGCTTATCACTAGAATGGTAAGTGTACGAATGCTTTTTTGGTCGCAAATTCTTATATTTTTTCCATTACTCATTTATAGTGCTTAATAAAAATTCTTCATTTGTAGATTATCTCTGTACGAAGTGGACAACTAAACAAAATAGTTTTTGCATGTGTATTCCTCGTGCCTATAAAGTTATTGGAAAAAAACTGAGTGTACGAATACTTTTTTGACTTGGATATTTTGAAATGTATATACCCTACACGCGTATATGTACGTGACGTATTATATTATTTATTTACATATTGCATACTATATATTTATTTATATTTATGCATGTAAGGGAATATACTTTTTTATTTCGGTTATTCCGTTCGTAGTCTCTAGAGCACCCGTCCGCATGCTACGCTCGCCCAACCGGAAGTCCATATAAGGAAATATATTTATAAATGAAATATGTGACAATGTACAATTGATTATTTTGAAAAAAATCGACTTTCACCTCTTCAAGCAATATTATTAGGTATGAAAGGAAAAAGTCATGCCGTTTTTTGAGTTTTTGAACTGAAGTCTGAGTGATAGCGCGCGATATTTTTTTCCCGCGTTCGAAAATTAGAAATAGAGTGCAATTTTCGAGACAAAAACTTTAGAAATTTGTTATCGACAAATGGATAAACATTTTAAAAAATCACTCGGTTATACGATAGAAAATGTTAAAAACTATGCTCTGTCCGAATTTGACTTATACCGTTTCATAGAACATAGTGTTCGAGGTTAGCGCAAAAGAAAAAAAGGTAGATGGCAGTGGGCGAACCGATCCATTACAAAAATCGTCGTAATTCGCTCAATTTTTGGAATTTCTACAAAATCTTTGTTGCAAATCAAAGTTAAGGCCCTAGGCTATATAAGACCATGCGATAGGAAAATCTCATTTTCAAATTTCAAGCTCGCGTAATAATACTGATTGAGGGGGTGATAATTTTTTCGATATACTCTTGCATACATATTTTCATATTCATTTATATATACTTCGTTATATACATAAATGCATATTGCATAAATAAATAATATAATACGTGCATATATATGCACCTATATACACACACACACACACACACACACACACACACACACACACACACACACACACACACACACACACACACACACACACACACTACCGGCCAAAAGTTTCCGGACACTTCAGATAATTGTAAATCTTTCGATCACTTTGGATAATTGCAAAATTATATTAAAACAAAATAACTAGTTATATATGGGTCATTCCATGTCAAATCGACAAATTTTTTACCTGACCCCCTTTGATTTCGCTGAAAATTTTCTATCTTTTTCTACCCCCCGAAAGTTATTTTTCAGAATTTTTTCAAATTTTTTTTCCCGACTCAAAAAAAGTTATGAATTTTTGAAAAAAAACCGCTCTTTTATTTTTAAATTGCCAGAACTTTTTCAAAAATTGACCGTTTGGGAACTTTTTTTTTTCAAAATTTTTGTTTTTAAATGTAGTTTTCGAAAAAAAATATGAAAAAATTTTCAGAATCCCAGATATATGAAGTATTTTAGTTTTTTTGAAAAAACCGTAATTTTCTCAAAGTCCGACCGTTTTTTTTTTTTTTTAATTTTGCTCTAAAAATACTTCAACTAATTCTGCAATGATCCCCGTTAATCAAAAGATGTGACGACAATCGCTTCTAATTTTTTTTCTTGATTATAAAAAAATTTTTGTTGAATTTTTGCTGATTTTATATAACTTTGTTATGAAATTTTTTTTATTTCCTCGTGAAACCTCAAAAGTTGAAAAATAAAATTTTATTGGAGAATTTCAAGTGATTATCGTCCAAGAAATTGTTATTTTAAAAAAAAAAAAAAATTTTTTTCTCTCATTGACGTTATTTTGTCATGTTTCAGTACCAAAATGACGTTAAGTTGTCATATTTCAGTACCAAAAAAAAACGTCCATAAGAGTAAAAAAATAACGTCAATGAGAGAAAATTTTTTTTTTTTTTTTTAAATAACAATTTCTTGGACGATAATCACTTGAAATTCTCCAATAAAATTTTATTTTTTAACTTTTGAGGTTTCACGAGGAAATAAAAAAAATTTCATAACAAAGTTATATAAAATCAGTAAAAATTCAACAAAAATTTTTTTATAATCAAGAAAAAAAATTAGAAGCGATTGTCGACACATCTTTTGATTAACGGGGATCATTGCAGAATTAGTTGAAGTATTTTTAGAGCAAAATAAAAAAAAAAAAACGGTCGGACTTTGAGAAAATTACGGTTTTTTCAAAAAAACTAAAATATTTCATATATCTGGGATTCTGAAAATTTTTTCATATTTTTTTTCGAAAACTACATTTAAAAACAAAAATTTTGAAAAAAAAAAGTTCCCAAACGGTCAATTTTTGAAAAAGTTCTGGCAATTTAAAAATAAAAGAGCGGTTTTTTTCAAAAATTCATAACTTTTTTTGAGTCGGGAAAAAAAATTTGAAAAAATTCTGAAAAATAACTTTCGGGGGGTAGAAAAAGATAGAAAATTTTCAGCGAAATCAAAGGGGGTCAGGTAAAAAATTTGTCGATTTGACATGGAATGACCCATATAGAGCTATATAATATTTTCGTAAATGATAAATGAAATAAACTATATTATTTTAACACTATCTGGCAATTATCCAGTGATCGAAAGTTTTGTGTATGTGTAAGTATGTGTTTGTGCGCTTATATGAATAAATGTGAATTTTGTATACATATATATTGGGTCGTTAGAAGAAACAGCGGATATTTGCTTTGACTTCGAAGAGCGCTCCACTCTAGGCATTAGAGCGTGTTTCTTTGAGCCTTATATATCGCGAATACAATATCATCAATCCTTGGTGAACGCGGGACAAAGAGGACAAAAGCGAGGGAGGAAAAAAAATTAGCCCGAATTCTTCATTTTTTTTGTCCACAGAAAGATCGAGCCCGTAGAAGAGGAGAAGGTAGGGTTAGACGGGAGGGATCGTTAAGTATCTCGAAACGGGATTACACGCTCAACTGTAACGCGCGGGCACACACACGCACACAAATACGTATATACCTGCGTGGCATCCCGGGAAAGAGAAACGATCCCGGGCTATACGTCGCCTCGATCATTAGCGTTAGAAACCCTCGTGTGCGTGACGCAATCGCGCACGAACGCACGATGATGAGCGCGCGACGAGTTCTATTTAGCGCGTGTGATTGAGTAATGCGTGCGCGGACACATTTTTGCGACGAGGCGCGCGTGCGCGCGCGCGGTATAATTTGATGCCGAATTTCTTCGACATTGCGAATCGCCTACGTGCGAAATTCGTAAAATTTTGGGGAGAAAAAAAGAGAAATTGAAAAAAAAATACTGGAGAGAGGGAAAACAGAAAAAGAAAACGAGAAAAGATAAGCTTGCCGCGAATGAAGCCGACTAATGGAATAAATTTGTGTTCTGACCGCAAGTTAAAGAGAGAGAAAAGAATCTGTCTAAGAACGTTGGAGAGAGGAAGAGAGGAAAAAAAATCCTTCCTCGAATTTGATACTTTATTTGCAATCCGAGAGAGGTTGAGAGAGGGAGAAATGAGAGAAGGAAAGGGGGAAAGAGTGAAAATAAGAACCTTGGGGTGCTTTATCAGTTTGAACACATCTGCAATATTCTCATTTTGTACGCCAATCATATACATATATATACCAGGTGTGTAAGTATGAAACCGGAATTTTTGTACAGAAAAAACACGTTTATTGTAATGATATGATACAAAGTAACTGGAGATGGCTTCTCGGGTCACCTTTAACTGATCCGCCAGTTGTTGTTGTGTTTGAGCGTCGTCTTCGTCCAACAAGGCTTGCAGGTCAGCGTCTTCAAACTTTTTCGGTGGTCTTCCACGTTCTTCGTTCCTCACGTCAAAATCGCCACTTTTGAACCGTTTGAACCACTCGAAACACTGTGTTTTACCGAGAACATGCTCACCAAACGCCTCCACAAGCATTCGATGCGATTCGGCTGCGGATTTCTTCAGATGAAAACAGAAAAGTAGTGCTGTCCGCAAATCGTAATTTGTTGGCACAAAACTCGACATGTTTATCTCTAATAAACTAATGCTACTGAATGAAACTCGTGTTATTGTGAGTTGGCAATCTTTGTCGGATATCAATACAATAACAAGACACCGCTGACGTGATGTGTCGGTAACTGCATCGACATCTAGCGCCACCTATAGGCAAATTCCGGTTTCATACTTACACACCTGGTATATTTAATAGTGCGCTAGGACTAGCCGTCCTCAGGCACACAATCCACTTAAGGGGTTATGCCACAGTAACGGGTATAAAATCATGTGCGAATTTAACAATTTTTTTTCGTATCAAAATGTGATTCACTCATAAAATTAATTACACGTCTATTTAGTATGAATATCAAGCTGTTAGAAAAAATATATATATTTTTTTTCGATGTACAAAATGGCCGACTACTAATATTTTCTGTTATCTTTTTTTTTCGGCGCTCCGCGGCGTGACATTTAGCATCCACAATTTTTTACCTAGAACGAAAAACAAAAATTCTCGTCAATCTACATTAGAATACCTAGAGAAGTACGTACGGAATTAAAAAAATATTGGTTTATTCAAAAGTTGTAGGCATTTGAATTAAGTAGCTATTGAGAAATTAATTTTCAGTGAAAAATTTCGCATAAAACTGCTCATGAAATGAAAAGTTTTCGATTAATCAGAAATTCCGTACGTACTTCTCTGCGAAATGCAATTAGGAACAAAGTTTTAAATTTGAAGTAAATCGAGTGAAAATTGTTGAAGTTATTTGTCACGCCAATTGGAAAAAAGCTATTTCGAGAAAAACGCGTTTGAAGTTTTACAAACTCTATAGCCGCTCAAAGTCGGTGGAAAAAATTGTTCTTGCTATAAATCGAATAGTAACTTATTCTTATGATGATAAAGCACCGTTTTAGCGAGAGAAAAAAATCGATTTTTTGAGAATTCTACTAGTATTCGGTGGGAAAATGCGGGATAGCTAAGAATTCTTGTCTGGCCCGAAGTGTCATGCCATCACTAGGCCCATTTAATACGATCAAAGATTGCAGATAGGCCGTCTGCCAGTGTGGAGAACTTTATAAGCAATACGTAGCATAAAATATCACCTACCATCAGCTTGCAGCGATGACAACCGCTGCCTAAATGGAGTGATAAGCAGACCAAAAAGCCGACAAAAAACCGACTTTGAATAATTACTGCCTAAGGATGGCGGTGGTTTGGTAGGAAACGTTTTTTTAAAACCCTATTTCCATTTCGCGGTTTATTTGAGGTGCTTCACTTAAATGGGACACCCCGTACATATGATTATATGTATGGTATACATACATACCTATACACATATGTGTGTGTGTGTATATAAATAACTGAGGAGACAAAAAGCATTAACTAAAGAATTGCCACCTAATTGTGAGTTTGTATGGGTAGGCCCGTGCACGTTCGTTCATCGCCACTCGATGTACATATGTACGCATATATATATATATATATATATATATATATATATATATATATATATATATATATATATATATATATATATATATATATATATATATATATATATCCATGTGTTTATGTGTGCGTCGAAGGACTTCCACTCGGTGTGGTCTTGAACCAGACTTGATTGAGACCTGTTGGTAGTCGCTGGCAATGTGTGTGTGTGTGTGTGTGTGTGTGTGTGTGTGTGTGTGTGTGTGTGTGTGTGTGTACACACACACACACATTTGTATAGCACAGAACTGAACGAATCTTTGCAGAGTACATCACGTTCAAATTAGCGTGTCAAATATATATATATATATATATATATATATATATATATATATATATATGTATGTATGTATGTCGGTATGTATGTATGTGTGTCTGTGTGTGTGTGTAAAAATTCCCTCCCCTCCCTATTTTCGAAAGTTTAGCTCGCTCAAATCCTGAAATCAACGTGCAGAAAAAAGTTCTGAAATATCTGCTTCCATTTCTTCCTCCCTCCCTCACCATCTCTCTCTCCCTCTCTCTCCCTCGTTCCCTCACTCTTTCCTGGGGCCATTTTAGGACTCACCTGTCCGGGTATCCCAAATTTTCGGAAAGAACGAAAAATGGAGGCTTTATTCGTCTTGTTTACGTTGGTTTATTATACGATAGTTATTGTTCGTCCTTATACAATGTATACAACTAAATAATAAATTTAAAAAAAAAAATTATATATATACATATACACTAGTCATAAAAGTTAAGGGATACAAAAAAAATCTAAATTTTTGAGTCCTTTTCAAAAGGCGAAAAATGGTTGCAGAGCAATAAAATAAAAAAACAAGTTCACGTTTGAAGTCTCTAGTTATGAGACCAGGACGTCAAATATTTGTATCGTTGATCGTTTCTGACTAAGTTCAATGATATCGGCGGAAAAAAAAATTCAAAGTTTTTGCTTGCCTTTCAAAAGGTCCACGGGCTTGAATACATTTTTTTTCAGCAATTTCACTTTAAAACTCTCTTAGTTTGATTCTTCCTCTTTAATTAAAGCGGTTCATAAGCACAAGAAATTTTTGCTGGTTCAAAATAAATTTGAAAACTTTGTCTTTAAGATGTGGAAAAGATTTTTGAGTATAGAAAAAAAAATAAAAAATTAAATAAAGGTTTGTGGAAACTATCAGGGCGTTAGTAAACTCAGTAAGTATTCGAGATTTTCTGAAGAAAATGCGGCCATTAGTTGGGGGTATACAATTTTTTGCAACTAATTTTTGAATTCACAATTAAAAACAAGATGGAAAAAACCAACAAAGAAACGAATGATTTTTTTGACGATTGTGTAGCATTGTGTAGAGCGTAAAAAAAATAATCCGAATGTTCTTGTTACTTTTCTAAAAAAATGGATTATTGCGAAAAAACATTTTGAATTTTAAAAAATGTATAGAAGATGAAAAATTTGTTAAAATGTATAAAAATATTATTAAATTTAGCAACAGTGACAATTTCAATCATTTGGATCACAATAAAAGAAAAATCGCAGCGGTTCGAACTCTTGAGGGTTTCTTTAGGATACTTTAAGGTTAGAAAAAATCCAAAAATATCCTTAGTCTATCCATTGTTTGTTAAATTATCTCAAGTTTAGCAAAAATTCCTAAAAATGCAAATTTTTACCTTTTTTGGAATCAAGGTTCTTGCAGCGAAAAAAAATTATTTACCAAAAACAATAATTACGCCTTATAGAGGATTCTTTGAAGTTTTTAAAACCCTCCTTTTATTTTCTGTACGATCATAACTTCCCGAGTAATAAAGTAACAAAGCCAAAAAGGTCATTTTTGCTTTGAACGACGATAACTCAGTGAAAAATCATTTTACATCGTTCATGGACCGCTCGAATTAAAGGAGAAGAATTAAACTAAAAGAGCTTCAAGGTGAAATTGCTGAAATTGCTTTAAGATTACTCACAAACGGTCAACGATCAAAATATTTGACCCCCGGGTCTCAAAACTAGTGATTTTGAGCGTGAATTTTCTTTTTTTTCATTGGTGTACGACCATTTTTCGCCACGTTATAGCCTTTTGAAAAACACCTAAAAATTTAGAAATGTTTGTGTATCCTTTAATTTTTGTGACGTGGTATGTGGTCGGTAGTGTACATATATACAGTATTGGCCAAAAGTTTCCGTACGCTTCAGATAATTGCAAAACTTTCGGTCACTGGATAATTGCCAGATAGTGTTAAAATAATATAGTTTATTTCATTTATCATTTACGAAAATATTATATAGCTCTATATATAACTAGTTATATTGTTTTAATATAATTTTGCAATTATCCAAAGTGATCGAAAGATTTACAATAATCTGACGTGTCCGGAAACTTTTGGCCGGTAGTATATATATATATATATATATATGTGTGTGTGTGTGTATATATATGCAGAATATTCGGGCTCTCAGGTATGAGCTTCCAGACAAAAATGGCAATTCAAAGTATGAAGAAAGGATCCTAAATGCCGCAGCACCAATACGAATCAGACACTATAATGAATGCCTTTTTTTCTAATAATCGTCTTTCTCTCGTACTTTTGAAAAAAAAATCACCAAAGTGACACGCGGTAGATCTTTCGACGAGGCTGTACCATTCGTGGAAGTCGTTCCATTCATGGAGTGTAGATGCTGTTAGCGGGGTCAGTGGTTCCCATTCCCATTATGTGGGTATATATATGTATACACATGCACACATACCCAAGATTTTTTGGCCTACGATGTAGAGCCGAGTGCGGACGGGGGTATGGTTGGTAATTTTCGAATTCACGAGTTTACGTAGCTACGTGCACGTATCCTCAGGGAAAGGAACGACAGCCGCAAAAAAATAGCCCGTGTGTCACTTGTATAAACCTACACTGCGTATAAGCTAGGTAGGATATCGGTGGCGCACGTTAGGTTCGAGTAAGGGTATAGTTTTGTTCATGTACATGGGCTATTTAAAAAATGCCGAACTGCCACTCAACAGCCATAACTGATTATATTGCTCGACACAGCCGAATACGCCTTTTGAAATTCGCCACTGTAATGTATGGAGCGTGGGACATTTTCAAAAAATTTAAACCGCCATCTCTCCCTCCAAAATCTCTCTCAAAAACTTTAAAGTTTTTTAAACTCAAAAATCTCTCTCAAAAACTTTAAAGCCTCTCGCTCAAAAATCAAGGAAGTTATCTTTCTTGATTTTTGAGCGAGAGGCTTTTTTCCGTTGGATTCGTCTCAAAATCAGTTATTTTTCTGAAAAAAGAAAACCACGCTTTTTCATTGAAAAAAAATGAAAGTTACCACGGTATCTCGTAGACGTAATAACAACAAAAAATGTTTTGTTTCACCATTTGAAGCTTCTCTCAAAACCATGAAACTTTTGTGGGAAACACTTTTTTATACGAAATCATCTTTTCGATTTATTTTAATGTTTTTTTAAAATTGGATACTCTGTATATATATATATATATATATATATATATATATATATATATATATATATATATATCTGTCTCTTTCTCTCTGTATGTTAGATAACCCTTTTTCTCTGATGTAAAAAAAATCATAACTTAATTTTTTAACAAAATATAATGTCAATTGAACAAGAAAATCTTATTAGTAATGATGCAAGGTGTGATATTCGCGGAAGCAAGGATCTGCACGAAGTTTGAGGTTGCACTCTTTACACTGTTATTTTGTAATTTTTTTCGGAGTCGAAGGAAAAGTATTTCTAAAGAATTTTACAATGGATATTGGGCAACAAAATTATTGTTTTAGGCCTACTCCACGCTTTTTAACGTATAACGTACGATTTTTTTTCGATCACCAGATGACCCCCACATTAAGTTATTTTAGGTCAAACGCATATATACATCTCCTGGAGCGAAAGGACTAAGAGACTAAAGGAAAAAGGACGATAAACAAACCGAGAGGTTGATAAGGTTTCGACCCCAAAAAACCCAACTTCATATACATATAAACACACTTTGCGCCTATGCCACCCCATACTCGATTATTTGGCCGTGCTATAGTGACAAGTCAATGCTCACACGAAAAAGAACGGCCCTCAGACTATTCTGCGCCCTGGTGTCCCGTTTTGGCCCTGAGAAAAAAAGGAAAACGAAAAGAAATTAGCAGCGAAGGAGCATTGTGCGCTTCGTCGTCAATCTTATTACGAATGCAGACGTAATAAAATTTGATGAACTGTTTCCGTATTATTTATAGAGTCGAAGGGAGGGCCTATAGCTGACGCCGCCGAAGCGCGCGCGCGCGCTATTACCATACGTTTAATGTTTCCTGGCTGAGTTAAATGTAATGTATGGAGAGCTAACGAAATTATGTATGAATAAACGCATACACACACATGTATATATTCCACACTCCCATACATTATATAATAGTATGTGATATATATTGTGTATTAACATTATATATATGTGTGGTATTTATATTATTTATTAATTTAATTCTTATAATCCAACCCCCTTTGCTCAGAATCAATTTCATACCCATTTCTTACATTTTAATTGGACTGTTAGTGTTCTTTTTATTGCTTTTATATATATATGACGAGTGACGTCTAGAAGGAAAATCTAGGTGCCTAGTATCAATACCTATCCAAATTACTCCCATGGGTGTTCTACGATATTTTATAGTTATCGAGAAAAAAGCATTACATTTTTTTATTCTCCTTTGTGTATGCACTTTCCTCGCTTCTCTTTTAACTTGTTTTGCCGTTATGAAGTGAACTGTCAAGTAATAAATAAATGCGCGTAAAGTAATAAATAAATAATAAATAAATAAGGACGCGCATGTATGCGTGTACCTGTATACAGTCACTATGCATAGTTGCCACACACGGTTACTATGCATAGTTGCAATGAACAGTTATTGCACATGGTTGTATTATAAGTAGTTATTATACCTAGTCACCACACATATAGATGTTGTATGCAGTTACTATACATAGTAGCCATGGATAGGTTGTGCACATATATAGTCACTATACATGGTGAATCGTACAATACGCGGAGCGATCCACACACTATGCGCGTGCACACACACAGACATGTCCTCGGGATGATAAAACACAGCGAGTACTCGCATTGCGCCCGTACGTATATTTCAATATCAGTAACTGGAATATGGACAGCGGGTCCTGCACACACACACACACACACACACACACACACACACACACACACACACACACACACACACACACACACACACACACACACACACACACACACACACACACACACACACACACACACACACACACACACACACACACAAAAACACACGATCCATAGTACTCGCGTACGCGGCCGTTTGCGTTACGGGGACGACCCGGAGGTCTCCCCCTCGGGCCCGCGTGGTTATCGTCGTTGAGAAATTCGAGTTCACTGAGTACGCTTTACCGCTGAAGTTATACACACACACACACACACACACACACACACACACACACACACACACATATATATATATATTGAAAAATATGGAGAAACGTGAGCGGGCAATACACGGAGCGCGTTTATACGGATCGCGCACGCACGAACCGCGAACACCTTCGCGTCGCTGCAAAGAGTCGCAATCCGCGTCAAGAGAGTCCAAGCAACAACAATAAAAAGGTGAGGGTCGCGGGGATTAAAAAAAAACAGAAAAATGGCTGCGATACGTGCCTGCTAGCGATACGCGAAAGCTCACTCACTTTGCTTCACTATACACGATATAAATATATATGTATGTGTCGCGAATGATTTCCAAAGGTATATCAAGAATTCTTTTAAATTGTTGGGTCTTCCACATTTTGTTACAATTGAAAATAATTTTGCCCTGCGTCGCGTAAAAGGGCGGGGCGCGCGGAAAATCTTGGAGGGTGTCCGGATGAAAAAAAAGACAGCAAACTTAACGAGTCACTCTTTAGAGTTGGTGGTTAGTTGATGTATTAAGTAGGTACTGCAACTATGCGCCATATGTAGTGTAGTGATTGTGCATAGTAACGAAATAGTAACATTGTGATTATATATAGTAACAGTATAGTAACATAGTGCTTATGTACTGTAACTATATAGCGATATTGTAATTGTATCTAGTAACTTCAAAGTAATAGAGTGATTGGATGTAGTAACTATATGGTAATATAGTGATTATGTACAGCAACTATACACGGTAGCAATGTGATCATACGACTTGTGATAGTAGTCACGTATGAGTAGTAACTATACACGGTAACTATGGACATTGATAAAAATGTGTCATGTACTCTTGATACGAAGGTACTTGATGCGTCTTCGTCATGTAATGTTCGCAACTTCCGATGACTTCCACACACTCAGCAATCTCAATATTCGATAAGTGTGTCTATATTAATGTGCGTATGTGCGCGGTATACGTTTAATTTTTTTACTCGACTTTCGTACTACGGTTTGCTTACTCTACCACAAAATGACGTAACGCTCCCAACGTGGCTCGTGTTTACAGAAAAGCTTTCTTGAAGACGCGCACGGTTACTCATCATTATACGGATGCGAGAGGCAATGTCCCTTTAATGCCCGACATTATCATACCGGGTTACCCGTGAATACGATGTAGACGGGGTACTTTATTGTACAGCTAGTGCGGGCTGCCTGAAGGATAGAACGGTTCCAGATGATAGAGCCCAACCGAGGGCATAACTTGTTTTCATCTTATCTTCTTATGCTATTGCCGAATACCTGAATGACAATGCTATCGACGAGACTAACGATCTAAGACGAATGACATACAAATTAGTTTTGCTATTGGTGAATTAATAGCGCGTGGAGATCATCGTCGCGATAATCGAGACTCGGACGGGGAACGCGCGGTAACGGACAAGCTATGTATACACGGGGAGGTAGCGAACCAGTGACGCGAGAGCGCTGCGCCCCGGCCATCTAGTGGATCGAGGGTGAAGCGCCAGACGCACCGGCGCACGTACCGGTGTAAATGATTAAAAACAGAAAAAAGCTCATAAATCGTCTACCGTGATCGGCAAATTCCTCATCTTTTCTTTTTTTTCCTCCATCCTCTCATACCAATTCACGTGGAAAACGACAAAAATGTCATTACGCTTCTCGCATAAGGCTGATCGGAAATTGGTCCATCTATTTAATTCATTTTCATTCGATCATATATTGTCGCTTACGCGAGAACGAAGACCGAAAGACACGAAATTCTGAAGATTGATTCGCTTTTGTAAAAACGATAATAATCAATCGAAGAGGGGGTGAGAGAACTTTCTCAATGTCACCGATGAAACCAGTATTCCTCCTGTCGCATATACGTGTGTGTGCCTGTCATGTGTATGATACATACACACACATATATATTGGTATGTGTATCTTCGTATGTACTCATATGGCATATACTGCTAGTTTAAATTACCCAAGTTATCTACTATGAAATCAATGAGTAGTGCGTATATACACACACAGTGTGTGTGAGTGTGTGCGTGTGCGTGTAGACATATATACATGTATACAGCGCCCACGAGCGCACTTTGCACCTATAGCTCGAGACTACGTGATATGCATCGTCACGTCTGGTTCTGCCTGTTTGCGGAAAGCCCCATAGCGATATAGCCGTCCGAGAATCTCGTCGTCGTCGTCGTCGTCGTCGTGCACTCAAATACTGCACACTGAGCTCAATTCTCTCCGAAGCAACAATTACACACACGTTATGAACGTTGGAAGAAAGGGGCCAGAGGGATTGAAAAAGTGGCGGGAGAGCGAGAGGGAGAGAGCTGAGAAAACCTAATTCATCGGATCGGGAAACAAAGGTGGGCTTGTAGCTTTTTTTTCCTTCTCTGGTAAGAACTTCGTATGGTGGGGTCGAATTGTGGCGATCTCTCGTTCGCACGAACAAAGAGTGAATCAATCAGTGATGAAAATTGACCAAACTAAAGGGGTCTGCATAAGCTTTTCAAAATTATGATTTTTTTCATTACATCGTTTTATAGCCGTGTTTCTTTTTTGATAAAAAAATCGAATGCTTTTCTCGAACTTGCCATTTTTGTCATTTTCAAAATAATAATATTTTCACTACAATTATACTAAAGGTACATTTTTTACTTTTCATTTCGGATGACCTTATTTGCGAGAACTACCTACACCAATTGGCCGTACAGCAATGTCAATTTATTTAAAGAAAATTAACTTTGTTGCTTATCGATATATTTTTATAAAAACAAACTCAAGCTTTGCAAGACTATGTATTCATTGTGCGTAAAATCTCTACCCTGTTGTCCCCATTTTCATCAGAATATATATCAATACATTTGTGTGTGTGTGTGTGTGTGTGTGTGTGTGTGTGTGTGTGTGCGCGCGGAGTGCGTACAGGGCCAAAGTGCCAAACCGTTTCACTTTTTTTTTAAGCCGAACTAAATAAATGCTCTTGGAATGCGGTTCGAATAACTTCACGGAAGTACCGGTGTGCGTCACTCCCGGTAGCTCAAACCTGAGGGACAACAACCCGTTCATCTTTTTTCGTCTGTATCAGATCGCGGGCGCGGCTTTGGCACATGAAAGCTGCATTCGTCTGATTTGATCGGATCAAAAGTCAAAGGGAGAGAAAGAGAGAGAACCATGCCATAGAGAGGCTCTCTTTCGATCATCCACTCTGCTCCGCAGTTACACAAACAAATTCACACTCACATACAAGAACGCACACATGAACGTAAACTTTACCGAATAACCCGCGGATTCCAACATTCGGGGACCCACTAGTCTGTGACCCTTTGCCATTTTCGGTGCAGTCTTTCCTGCACACTTGTAATGCTCCATTGTATATCTGCATCACATGCCGAATGCATATATATATATATATATATATATATATATATATATATATATATATATATATATAAACGTACCATGTTAACGGATCGTCGTAAGCTTGGGGTCCAAAAAACTAGGCGTTTTCCAATATATTTTTATGACCTAGTATTTGGATGACCTGGTCGAGATTTTATCCACAATTAATACATAACTCTGATAGGTTTTAGTTTTCTTTTTAAATGAAAAAAATCGGCAAACAGTGTAGGTATTATTATTTCAACAAAAAGTCCGTTGTTGCTGCTAATCGTTGTGGGTTGACCTTGCAACCAGGGCGATATGAATCGAAAAATAAAATGTACTTTTAGTATAATTGTCAAACTTTCGTATAACCAGGTACTCTCTTGAAATTTTGAAAGTACGAAAATGGCAAGCTGTAGAAAAACTTTCGATTTTTGACAAACAAGAACAACTTTAATAATTTGTCACTAACAAATGGATAAACATATAAAAAATAATTCGGCCATACGATAGAAAATGTTATAAACTATGCTGTTTCCGAATTTCAAGTGAATCGGACGAATAAATGACGATATGTGCCTTACATTGATTCTTAAAACTTAGTTTTGAGTTTTGAGTTTTGAGAAAAAACGACACAACTCCCTGAATTTTTGTAATTTTTACATCTTTGCCGTAAGTCAAGACCCTTGGCCACAAATGTATGCAATAAGACATTTCAAGCTTACCCCTTAATTTCAGTCTAAAAAAAACGAATTCACAGTCAGATGCCACAATTTTATAAGTAACATAATCCAATAATTGTAAAATTAGAAAACTGGCGGAGACATTCCTATATCGCGGACCGCTACTTTCCCACGTCTCATCTCTTTTATTGCTCGGCGAAACCGGGGACTAAAACCGTGAAGCGGACCACCTTGTTACCTGCGCTTCATCTCATGTATCCCGAAGGAGACGAGTTACCACCACGAAGCGCTGGTGATTCGATATTCGTGTATGTGTATATAGGTAAGTGTGCGGAGGGATAAGACGTTGCGAGTATTTCGTACCGCGCAAAGAGAAGCGGTTCAGCGGCGAAGCCGTGGAGGGCCAACTTCTTTCCTCATGTCTATTCCCATCTACCTTTGAGTTCTTGTCTCGCCAATCAGGCCTGGTTGGTACACCCACAACAACGCACCCCCCCCCCTCTCTTTCTCCTTCTTTCCGTGTCTCTCCTTTCGCGCTTCCTTTATCTCCATTTTTCTCATCCCGGGTACCTGTCGAGCCAATTCCCTTTTCACCAAAGGGCGGGCGACGAGGCGCTGCCACCAAGAAGTGCTCGCCCGGATGAGATCGGATACGCGAGCACCGAGAGGAGAATGATTCCTATGGGGGGCCTGCTCTGGTGGATGAGGGATGACGATGGAGAGCAAAGGGGAAGAGATGATGCGGGAGAGCAGAGAACAGAGAGAGAGAGAGAGAGAGAGAGAGAGAGAGAGAGAGAGAGAGAGACGAGCTCGCCACTTCCCGTTTGGTTCCGTTGAAAAACGCAGAAGCTGCAGTCCTCTCTCGCGCATTGTTCGTCTATGTAAGATGCCGAAGACAATGTTCGTTCTTTCTCTCTCTCCATCTCTCTCTCTCTTCCTCTACTAGAAATCTCCCATCCTCGGCGGGTTCCTTTCTTGCCTGTTTCTTATTCTCTTCCTACTTTTTTCCACTGCTTTTTCATGTTCTATCTCTCTTCTAGAATGCGCTCACAAAGTCTTGGCCAACAACCTGTAGAGCTCCATTGCCAAGAGCAACACATACTTTGACCTCTCTCTCTCTTTCTTGCTCTCTCATGCTCTCCTTCTCTCTCTCTCTGTCTTCTTCCCGAAAACGTTTCTCGGAAACCCGAAAAGCGAAACACGAGCCGGTCCATCTCGGGGATTTGGTCGGCAGCCTGTGTGACACTGGAGAGCTTCTCCGCGCCATCCCAGCGAGGTATGTTGCCCATCACCGCACGGCGGCCATATTTTTTCGCTTATTTTGTTAACCCGGGATCGCGGCCGCTCTTCTTACACTTTGTTGACAGCGACCATGGTCCCGGTAGCAACCCCCGCGTGGCAACCCCTCCACGGTTCTGTTACCGGAGTTCCTCCCTGGAAGAAATCACCCTCGGATGTAGGCTCGGCTGCCTGTTACGCGCAGGCGCGTCAAGCAGCACCGGCTCGGGCCGGCACTCGGATGGGTGACCGAGCAGCGCCCGCTAATTTTTTTTAGAATAATTGCTTTTTATTTTTGCTTGATACCGAATCTCTTTTTCTTTGATGTTTATTTATTTTTTCTTACTGCATTTGTACCTTTATATTTGCCCGAGAGTTCACTGGGGCGTAGCAAACATTATCGATCAATCAATAAATCTCTCTCACCCTGCCTCTTCTAGGCATTTCGTCGTCGCTGTGGTTTTGTTCGGCGCGCCGCATTTTGACCCGCATTAAGTTTCACTCGCCGGCAAAACTAGCGTGTCCTCAATCGATTGCCACGGCCAGCAACGCAAACGCAACAACATTGCACCGTTCGATGAATTCCATTGATAGTCTGCGTTGAAGTGGCGGGGCGAACGTTACATTGTTACGGAACATGATACAGAAATGCGGGGTGGGCAGGGTGGCGGTGGTGGTCCAACAAAGGGAAATTTGCGCGTCCTGGCGACGAAGAAACGCGAGAAAGGAGCACGCCACGCTTGACCAAAAAAACTTTCGCACCAGCGGATTTGCACACGACATTTTAGGATGGCGTCGTTTCCCGCGTTCGGCCGCACTTCTCCAGTGCCCCCTGGATGAACACCTTCATGAAGGTTTTTTTTTAATTTTTGCTGGTGTCCTCCGCGAACCCTTGGGCTGACAGAAGTCATCGGTCGCAACGTCCAACTCAAAGAAACCCAAACGCTCGTAGGTTCATTTGTTTTTGCATTTGTGCCACCTTGAACGACCTTGCAAGAGTTACTGGTTGCAACTTCTGATCTAACAAGGAATATGACTTTGGTGTCCTCCTTTGATTATGGTGAAACTCATCATGTACATGGTAGCGCATCAAAATCTATTAGATACGTATTTTTTTAATCGGCGGAAAACCCGTTTTAAGTGGCGAGACCAGCCCTCAGAGTGAAGCACGTCAAGGGTTGATTTTACAGTTTCACCCGCAAGCTCCAGCAATTCTGGTGAAACAAAAACGGAACTTCTTTCCATGAAAAACGATCAGAAATTCACTGTGAGTAGCACATTGAAAAAAATTAAGGGATAAACTACCTCTTTGTTTTTCTTTCTCTCACCCTGCATTTGGAAGGGGTGCATTAAATTGAATGAAACGGGTGACACTTTGAAGAGGGATAAAATTAAAATTTACGTCTTTTTTACTTTTTTGCCGTATAGCAAGCTTAAGGGGGAACCACGGTTTACTTCAAGTTTCTTATCGCAGTTGTTTTTGATGTATTCCAAATGTGTATGCCGAGTTGAAATATTTCTACAAACTCCAAATTGATGTTTGGGTACGGAAATATTAGCGAAAATCGATAGTCGAACTTAGAAATTCCGCCAAAAATCGAAAAATGGTCGGAGCCTAATGAATTAAACGGCTTTTTGAAGAGCAAACGAAGAGATAACAGTAATGAAGAAAAGAGCACAGAATGGAGTTCGAAAACGATTCAGAAAAGAAACCATTGACGATTCAGTGAAATAACTCATGTTTGGATTTGGATTCTTTGAAGTTTTGGAAAAATTTGGATTCTTTATATTTTTTCATGAGTTCATATTGATGTATTTTTATCCCCTGAATACGAAGTCACCATCAATTTCCTCGGAAATCCTCAATTATCACTAAGCAGCGATAAAAGTATATAGAAAGGCGTGTTCCGCCTTCTCCCCTTCTTAATTTTGAGCTTTCGGCAAAAGCTCGGGCATATTCGTAATCAGCAAAAAAATTTCCATCACACAGACCCTTGAGACGGTTTAAAAGACGATAAAAAATTTTCGACCCTTTTTGACACTTTTCCGGAATCGCCAAAATCGCGAAATTTCAAACAGCCATAGCATCGGTTCTATTTGAGTGACGGAGATTTATTGGGAGAGTTTTGAAAAGGATCTTGACCGACTTATAGAATGGGGTCGGATTCATCCCGATATGTCGATTGGTTTTCCCGCAAAGCCCACTTGAAAAATGGTCGGAACAGAGTCAAAGGATGGAAAATTTGGCAAAAATCAATGCTCCGACTTTGAAATTCTGCCAAAAATCGAAAAATAAACGGATCTCAATGCACCCAACGGCATTTTGTAGAAAAAATGATACTGAAGAGAATGAGCATAGAGTGAAGTTGAAAATCAAAACAGAAAAAAAAATATCGACGATTCAGTGAAATAATTTACTTTTTGCCAAGATGTAAAAAAAAATAGGATTTAAACAAATTTTTTGCGTGCCCATTTCGATGTATTCTTATCCCCCGAATATGAATTCACCACTACTTCCCCTCAAAAACGTCAAGTTTTATTAAAAATCGTCGAAAATATATGGTTCGGAGTTTACTCCCTTAAACTGGCTATCCGAAGAAAATGCAAAAATACGAAAACTTCGATTTCATCCCTCGTTCAAAGTGTTACCCGTTACCTTTAATTTAATCCAGCCCTTTTTAAGGGGTTACCCCCACTTGCGATTGTGAAAAAATCGATTTTTTTTATTGCATTTTTTTGAAGTATAAGTATCCGGGCCCATACTTCTGTATGGGCCCGGAATAGATGACTCTATGTAAGTTTACAAAAAAAAATATATTCTTCGTGTAAACTGAAATTGAAACTTTAAACGCGTTTTTCTCAAAATGGCATTTCTGAAGTCGGTGACCAAGATTACTCGAACACTTATGAACCGATCTTCTTGAAATTTTGCAGGCTTATTTAATACATAAAAATGTAGTCTTTAATCGTTCGATTTTTTTCGAAAAAAATGACCTTTTTATAGCCAAAAAACCGCCGTTTTTTTCCGTTAAAATCGAACCATTAACTTTGACTGTCCGCCATTTTGTGAAAAATGAATATTTTTTAAAATCCTTCGATTAAAGACTAGTTTATACTTATATTTGACTAAATCCATCCGCATTTTTTTTTTCAGATGATCCACTTCGCCGCAATGTTGGTCACCGCAAACCGTGTATATAAAAACATTATTTCATTGACGGCCATTTGCCACTAAACAATGTAATATTTTTCAATAAAAAAATTACTGAAAGTTCTTCAAGATCTGTTCTTTAAGATGGTATATTGATCAATTAAAAAAGTTTTGTAGTTTTCTTTAAAAAAATTCATGAAAAAGGCCTTTTTTTGCGCTACAAGTGGGGCTAACGCCTTAATGCAGGGTGAAAAAGAACAATCCAGAGATGGGTAATTCCTTATTTTTATTTACATTTTTGTAAAGCTAATGGAAGGTCCTCAATTGTTGGTCCGACAGACCGCTCTGGTAATATGCGGTGTGATTCTTTAGCTTCATCGCGTCAGTGTATTATCAAAATTTCGCGCAGTTTTTATTCCGTGTCGCGCTCTGCTTTCGCTCCGCTATCAGCGATCCCGAGGAGAACGTAAAAAAAGTGCATTACCAAACGGAGTCAAGTACCTGAACAAATATGCGTCTGGTGATTGTCGTTTGCCCGAGTCACCGAACGTGCGAAACTGGCATTTTGGTCCTCCATACCGGGCAACATTTTTTTACATATTACAATCGCAAAATTATTATTACCCGTCGCTCAAAGACGTTAAAGTGCAGGAATAAAAAGTCCGTAAAGTTGCCGGAGTATGTCTCGCTTGTGGACTTGGCTATGAAAGCGCGCGTATCTTCGTAACCGAGAACGCATATATAAATAGTCGTGCCGTGGCTCAATGTGCTCCGGGCTCAAAGATATACGGACGCACCGAGGGTTTCCGTAAAACGATAAGAACGCAAACGTCGCCGATAAGCACCTAGGTCTCCTGTCTTTCTCTCGCGTCACCCTTTCGTCGTTTTTTTGTCGCGCTTTGCTCTCGTCACATGGGTAAATTTGACTTTTTGTGTTGGATTTTGAGCTTTTGTCACTCTTCCAAGTATAAAGAAAGATCGATGGAAATTTAGCGATAGCATGGGTATTTGGGAATATTCGGAGGTGCCTTGTCAATTGGGTGGCACAGTTGTAGGTCAGCAACTTTCGAACAAATCCTATCGATGCTAACAAACCCAAATCAAGATGATCCATGATGGAAATTTCCAAGTAGAAACCCAACCAAACATCAAGGAAATATTTCCAATCTGGTTGACAGTCTGGATGATCCTGTAAGTGCATTACATGACAGTCAGTTTGGGTCCAAAAGTTTATTGTAAAAAAAGTTGAGAAGCAAATACCAAATGCTGGTTGCTTGCTTGCTCTCTTTTTTTTAACTTTTTATCACGGTAGAAAACGACTTAATGATGATGCTGATAATGATAATGATGATCATGATGATGTCAATGATGATGATGATGTTGACGATGATGGTGATGACGATCGATGACGTTTTGGAATCATTTCACCAACCGAAATAATCATCGAAGAGTATCTCTGACAAGGAACCCATTTCCGGTGCCCCCCCCCCCCCCCCTCGTCGATTTCGTTCAATTTTCATACGTTATTTTTCATGAAAATCCAGGAAACGCGTATTTTTTTTACCGGCGGAAAAACGTTTTTAAGGGGTGAAAATTTCCCTTGAAGTTTCGCATATTTCTAATCAAGATATTAGATTGAAACCAATTGAAGGGTAATGCTTATGGCGAATCATGAAAAATGCACTTTTTTCAATTCCGGGGGGCTGAATTGGTACAACTATGTAGGAGTTGAAAGTCGAAAAATTTGTATAACTTTGAAACTTTTCTTTATATTTTAACGAAACCAATTAGATTTGAGAGAACTAAAAAAGTAGAAGATACCTGTTTTTTTGCAAAATCATCGTTTGAGGGGCGAACTACCTTAGATGATATCATTTCCGGTGTCCCCATCCAATATTGTACCGTTTGTACAGTTCCAGGATGCAAAATGTTGCGGTTATCCACTGTTCTTGGTGTAAGAGGTCATTATGTTTGAAGAATTTGTTAAACGATCACCATTACATCACTCTAAATGCTAGGATTGAACGAAAAAAATAACCAGGGCTTGTTGTTATTAGGATTAGAAATATCCGCAATTTTGTGTTTGGTTAACTATGTAGTGGTAAGGGAATAAGCGCAACAATAAGCGATTCGATATGCATAGCCTCCATACGTGAAGTGGATTGAGCACCACCAAAAATCGTGAAAATAAAAAACTGCAAAAGTTCACGATCGTACAAGACATTTCGCCGGAATGGGGTCAGAAAACGGAGGGGGTGGTTTTTGTAAGAAATGAAATCGAATGTTCTTGCAATTCTTGAAATTCGGTTGCACACGTATAGGCGTTATTCACCGGTTAAAAAAAGGCAGTCCAAAGAACGCAAAACGCTGTACCTTCGTGCCTATTGTAGTATGTTCGAATGCAAATACTTTCATTAAAATATAACAAACAGTTTTTATGTTATACATTTTTTTTACTTGAAACCCCCACAGATTGCTAACAACTTATGCCGTTGAAACTGGAAGACGTCGATTGTACATTGTTCTCCATAACAAAAAAATTGACGTGATTTCAATTTCGATGACGAATAACCCCTCTCAAACGGAACAAAATCGGATGGGGACACCGGAAATGATATCATGTAAGGGTAATTCGCCCCTCAAACGATGATTTTCCGGAAAAACAGGTGTCTTCTACTTTTTTGGCGCTCTCAAATGCAATTGGTTTTGTTAAAATATAACGAAAAGTTTTCAAGTTATACAAATCTTTCGAGTTTCAACCTCTGCATATTTCTACCAATTCACCCCCTCGGAATTGAATAAAGTGCATTGGAGGATAATGTTCATAATTCACCATGAACATTATCCTCCAATTAGTTTCAATCAAATATCTTGATTGACAATATGCGAAACTGCAGAAGTCACTCTGACAGTGATTTCCACCCCGTAAAACCGTTTCTCCGCACACATAAATAGATGCGGAGAATAAAAAATGGGTGTCTGTCGGATTTTTACAAACAACAACACATCTCAAATTGAATGCAATCGGAAAGGAGTACTGGAAATGGTAGCATATAGAGGTAGTCACCCCACAAACTAATTGTTTTGGTGCGGTAAAAGTCACTCTGAGGATGTCCAACTTCAAGGGTAATTGTCTCCCTTTAAAAAGGTTTTTCCGCTGCTAAAAATAATACGTGTTTCTGTTAAACGTTGTTAAATTTCTATGAAAAATAACATTTAAAAAATTCAACGATGTCAGCGGTGGACACCAGAAACGTTTTCCTTGTGAGTGCACTCCAAAATCATATGCCGGTCGCATCGTCCAAGTGTGCCGAACAAGTGCCTATGGACGAGGAAGAAAGAGAATTCGCGAAACAAAAACGACCAGCCGTAATCGAGAACGGAATCAAAAGACTGCAGAGATCCGCTTGCCTCCCGCTTGGGACCCGCTCTCGCAAGCACACACAGCGAGATTTCTTGGAAGGCAATGGCCTCTCTCCCGCAGCCGGTTGCGACTAACCGGCACCTAATAAAGAATCGCCTGGTGCCCCGGTAACTAGATTAACCAGAATTCGAGACGCACCTTCGAGAACCCAGTCCTCCTGGTGGATTCCGCAATGACAGAGTAGACTCCGTGCCGCGTTACCATGCTAAACGAGCGGAAACATAATCCACAAAAATCGGTCAAGTTCCTGGCTGGGCCACGCATCGAAGTAGGATTCCATGGCTCAATTCCAACGACGGAGATTTTTGGTTACCGCGGAATGTTCCAAGGACACGAGGTCGTTGCGTCGACGCAAAAGCTTTTCTTGCGATCGAGCTAAGAAGGAAAGATCCGAAGGATTCTCCGCCATTCTCTTGACTCCGCGCCTCCCGCGTCGTTATAGATCCGAGATAAAAAGTCGCGCAGCACCCGCTGAGCTCCGGACTATACCCTGCCCCTCGCCTCTCAGGGTACAACAACAACGAGACCAAGCGAGAAGGAGTTTAAGCCACGAGTGCGGAACGAGACCGTCTGAACGTATGTGTGGTGAACAGTTGGTGGTACCGTGATTGACCACGCAAGCGGAATCAAGAGGATCAGTGATCGACTCAGACTCTTCTTTCTCCCAACCAATAGGCAGCCATTCCCCCGAGGGGAACTGCGCTGGTACACTTGCCATCGACTGTACCGGTTTCCCGTAGCCGATCCGGTCGACGTTGATGATGATGATGACGACGAGGACGCCGGCCCTTTAACCGCGGCGAGCCCGCGCTGATGCTCGTGGAAATTGAAGTGGTTAAAGGGGCAGGATCAGCTCGTCCGTTCCCGCCACATATATATTCCACGGCCTCCAGGGGCCATCGCCAGCTATACGCCAGACAGGAGTTAAATGGTAACCCCGTTGTTCGGGGATATTAACTCGATCGAGGATCATAAGACGGAGTCGGGAGATCCCGACACCGATTGGAAACCGCGCATGTGGTCTCGAACATATCAAGCCGGAAACCCGGGGCTAAAAGCAACGGCGTGGTCCTGATGTTCAGCATTGGTAGCGAGATCAACGATTCGTCATCAATTTCCGTGCTGAATCCGACAAATTCGGAATTACATCTTGGCACGGTGGGATTCTTTGGCTTGTAGGAATTCTTACGATGCGCCAGTCGCTGCTAAGTCGTCCTTTCATCCTTCCATTCTTGTGGCTCAAACCAACTTGAAAACACCTCGCAACTCATATGGCAAGTACTCCCAAGTAAATGTATGGCTCCGAGAAGAGATCGCAGACCAGCTGATGGTTCCAATACGAAAACTGGTTCGGTAGTAGGTGGTACATCACTGTCCGGGACGTAAACGGCATTTAGAAAAGATCGTTTTTGAATCTTAACAGTTCAAGATTGAGACCAACCGAAGTGTAAATTAGTGCGTGACGTTGCATAGAACAAATTCCAGGCGGTAACAGGACTGGTTCGGTGAGTACTTACCTTCCCGGCAGGTACAATCTCGGGTCACTGAATCGCACGGGAATATCTAATTATAGCACGTAGCTGAACAAGCAATATGGAGAGCTACCTCTCCCTTTTCCCTCTCTTACGCCAAGTTGATCGGGATCGGTGAATCGTGGAAACCGGTGTAAGCGAAAACAGCTATTCCGGATGACTTATGGGGACATCTAATATTCGAACATGCGATAGTCAATTGATCAAGGTGATCAGTTGATGATGCGGCTTTGACCGGTCGGGTGTGGTTGTTGTGATGAATTTGACACGTTGTCAGATTCAATTTGGTACACGCCTGCCCCTCGCAGTGGATCTTTTGATGTTGGTTGAGCGGCTGTTGCCAATTGGATTAAGGCTTGGATTTTGCGGATTCCTTGGGTCATATGGGATTCCAGCATTGAACATTCAGTTCCATCGTCTCATTGTGGGAAGACCACCCATTGAATTGGGACCAGACAAAGCTTGTTGCGTATACTCGCAATTGGAGGACGGAATCGAACTTGATCGGCATGAAAAACCTACCAATCATTCCGTTGTTCATTGAGGAGTGCTGTTCCGCAAGCTCTGACGATTATCACTGCTTTGAAATCTGCGATAGAGGAAGCAAGAAGGTGGAAAAGAGAATGGAAATGCTTCAACAACGCCAGGATGTTTGTCGTCAAGGAACTGCAGCATTCGAAAGTAGAGAATAGGTCTCCTGGCACAGTGTCTGCATGTTTCTGTTGGAAGGACAGAGGGAGGTAGACGGAGGTGGAAACAGCTCTCACACGCAACGCCGAAGAGGACAAGAGGGGCGAAAAGAAAAAGAGAGAAAGAGCGAGACGGATAGACTTGTGTAGCGACAGAAGCGCGTGGGGATCTCACAGTGGGGAACATTTGCAGACTATGCGTCGAGACGTTTGCATGGAGGCTCGGCGTCGTTGCACTCGCGACGACCCGCGTGCAGCTCACCAATGAGACGTTTAGTCGCGTATCAAGCTGTTGCCTGTGCGTCTCGCCACCACTAAGAGAGCCTCGTGATCTGAAATCCGGAATGAGTCTTGCTGGTGGTGCCGCCGCCGCCGCCGTCGCCGCCAGGAAAACGCTTGTTCATCATCCTCACGCACTTGCCGGTCCCCTTAACTCTGGACTGGTCGCCGCTCTCTCTCCCTCTCTCTCTCTCTCTCTCTCTCTCTCTCTCTCTCTCTCTCTCTCTCTGCCTTTCCTCCGCGAAAGATCATCTTCGGGTTTCGCCCACTGAAGATTGTTTTCCAAGAAGATATCCTCGTGTCTGTTTACGAAAACAACAAAGCCGAAGCACTCCGGAGAATTCGTTGGTAGATGTCGAGACGACGCCCAAATGCTCTGGTCTCGGATGGAAGACTTTCAATGAATTGGCCTGCTTACTGCAGCAGTATTTAAGACAGCACTTCCGTCCAGCACATTCGCTTGTGCCTGACGCCGTTGCATCGAGTTTTGGGTGGTCGTGCGCGGCTGAGCGGTTACCTATCCGAGTATTGGCTTATGCCGAAGCTGCCCAAGATGGGGTATGGGTGATTGTCGCTCCGAATAGATATATTCATCATGAACTGTTGCCGGATCATCACCCTCGTCAAGATACGACAGGATTTTCTTGCCGCGGTGATCTGCTATCACGTGTTTTCATATATAATTCTATAAGTCTTCATCAATCCGTCGAAGCACTTCCTTCCCGAGTGGTCACGTGCATCCTGTGCATTGATACAACGCGTCCACCAAAAAATTGGATAATCCGGCGAACTCGTGAGGAAAAAAAAATATCGACGTGTTTTTTGGGTCCCCAAGCTTAGGAAGGCACGTTTAGTATGAGTGTGAATGTAGCCAGACCACTTTTAATTCTTTGGTTCAATCGATTGAGCAAGCTGCTATTCGATGTAAAATTGGCCGCTGTAGAAGAATATCTTATTCGGAAGTGGGTACCTTTTGTGCGACCCGATACGAAATTGGCTGACTATGTACATCTCTGTAGGAAAGTGTACGTTCCTACGGGTATGGACTTTGATGCGGTAGCTCGCCATGCAGATCGCGCAAGGCCTTGGCTTCAAGTTGAAGGCCGCGCGCATCTCTTGATCTCTTCTCCTCCCGTCCTCTCTACCCATCTCTCTTTCTCGCTTTTACTTGATCGAGATTGAGTGCGATAGGGTCAAAGCATATCGAGAGCTCGCGTCCCGTTTCGTGGGAGAGCGCTTTGAGGTCTCGCGAAATTCTTGGTCGACCACTGCTTCATTCTCCTCCTTTTACCGCTGCCATCTCCTTCTGTCTGCTCTTCTTCCTTGTCACGCTCCCTGTAGCCGGTCTCTGTTCCCAGCTCCTTCTCCTTCTTCGCCTCTTGCTGCTGCTTATTCCCCTCCTGCTCCTTCTTCCACCACTCTTCTCTTCGTCTTCGCCTCCTCTTCATTCTCCTCCCTGCCCTCCTTGTTTCTCTGCTGCTTCTTCATAGGCTCTTCCGTCTCTTTCCTCTTCAGTTTCCCCAGTTTGTTTCTTCCTCTGCTCCTCCTTCCACTCCTCTTTCTCATTCTTATCTTTCTCACGTTTCCTCTTTTTCTCCTCCTCAAGCCTCTGCGGCTTTCGCATTCTCTTCTTCCACGATCTCCTGCTCTTTATCTCCTCTCCCTGTTCCTTCTCCTGCTGCTCCTTCCACCTCGTCTCTCTTCATCTTCTCTTCCTGATTCTCCTCCCTCAGTTTCTTCTCCTTTCGCTTCTTCTGGTTCTTCTCCCACCTTTTCTTTCCCTCCTCCCTCCTCCCTCCATCTTCTCCTCTTCCGGATTCATCTTCCTCTTTTCTCCTCCTTCCCCTACTTTCACGCCCCTCCTGTCCTCGTATTAAGGCGATTCTCTTTCACATACCAGACACACTCAATGAACGGGGAGAGCGAGACCGCGAAGGGGGGAGGGAGCGATTGGGAATCGCCGAGCGGGAAGAGAGCGTCGCCGAGAGGGTATTAATGAACTAGCCTTCCTTTTAGTTTTCTTGTTAGCTCCTTCCACCTTTCTCTCTCTCTCTCTCTCTCTCTCTCTCTCTCTCTCTCTCTTTCTTCAACAGGCTGCATCGTCGCTGCACTTGTTCTTTTTTCGGATTACATCCTCGCCCAAAGGATCACGATCGCAGATGTGTGGACCACGCCGGGGAAGTAAGCTCCTTTCCCCAAACTCTTCACTCCTTCGTGGACCGCGATTTTCGTTGCGGCAATTTTATCTCACTTCATTCTCTCTGATATAACCGACGCGACGCGGTCGTCTTATTCCCGCGAGAGTTATATCTTTGGGATCCTCCCCAACCATTATACATATATACACATACACATATATACAGATATGTATATATATTTGCTTAACGTAGTATGCGCGAAAGTGCACTGAAATTTCAGAGCGTACCAAGATCACCTGCGAAACGATATCTTATTAACAACCCAAACCGGCGGTGATCATAGCGCCTGGCGAGAGGAGAAGAGAGAGAGAGAGAGAGAGAGAGAGAGAGAGAGAGAGAGACCAGCGGAGGGATGAGGACAGTGGCAGCCACACCGTCACGGCTTATCTTGATGCTCATTAAATATTTTCTTCGAACGTTAAACTTCACGTCGCATACTAACTGCCACACTGCACTCGTCAGCGACATGAATTCTTGATAAATCGATGAGCTCAACTCCTCATCACCTTTTACCGGTCGTAAATATTGGGGCCCTTTTAATAATTTAAAAAAAACGAAGTTTTTTAGGCTCCTCGAGCTTTCTCGAAGTGAAAAGCTAATTATTCGAATGCCGCGAAAAGATTCCAGAATATTTGCAAAAGCATTTTTGATCTTGGCGGTCTTTACTCTATCTAATCAAAAACAAAATGCAGCTGGCCGTCTCGCGAATTGTTTGATTGTTACTAGATCTTGACATTTAGAGTTTGTTTTGGGTTTGTTTTAGCTAGACCCCAAACAAATTGATCGGGTGATTCCCTCAATTATTTCATCGTTTCTTGATGCGATTTCATCGATGCCTGAGTAACAACTAACGGGCTACATCTACCTAGGTAGGTAAAAAAATGCCTTTTCCAAACATATTTTTATTCGATAGTATCACCTTTTAGCTACATTACCTGAAATGTTCATTGAAATATTCCTAAAATTGAATGAAGTACAGCGTCTAACAGTCGGCCGAGCGAGCGGTAGCAGCACCGTTCTTCAAACTTGAAACGCGTTTTTTCTCGAAACACTGTCTTCAATGTCGGTGGACATGATATCTCGAAAACCACTTGATGGATTGTTTCCGAATTTACAGGAGATACGATGAGAAACATTCAAAGGTCATCGACAATTTCACTTTTCAAAAATCGTTTTTGACTTTTTAACATTTACGTAAAAATGACGACTTTTTTAAATAGGCTTTGTATGCGCGAGCTTCAACTCGTCGCCACGTTGTTTAAAAAAATGATTTTGACAATCGTCGATCGTCACCGACTCGTATTTGTTATTAACTTGAATAAGCCTTCCGGTTTTTAGATTGCAGATGGACCGTTTAAGCTGGAGAGTATCCACCACCAAACGTCCCGAAAAAATGTCATCATCTATCGGCGGCCATGTTTTTATGGTTTTTCTGGATTTTTTGGTGATTTTTCTTTAAGGGCAGAGTAGGGGTTTCAGCGTGAAAAAAACACTTTTTTGCGAATTTTTTTCATCTATATGGATAGAGTAAATTTATTGAAACCTTTTGTACATTGTTAAGTGTCATTTCAAGAACATTCCGTGAAAGTTGTACGCGAAAATATCCACAAACAAGCCGGTGACAAAGCTTTTCCAAGAACGCCTTTGGAAAAACACGATTTGCGGTTGTCACTGTATCTCAGCTAGAAATTATCTGAAATCAAGTACCATTAAAATTTAGTCAAAGTATCATCAAATCCTCCCCCCCAACGGTCTTTGATAATTTTTTTTTCATTTCTAAATTTTTGGTGGTCATCCAAAGTAAAAAGTGCTATTTTTCACGAAAAATTCCGCCATTTTGGGGGTGGAAAACCCTCTCAATGTAAAAAAAATTCAAACTAACCGTTGGGGGGAGGTATTTTATATGTAGAAAGTGTATACCAAGTTTGAAATAAACCGGTCATGTAGTTTTCAAATGGCAGTGAACACGGACTTTGAAAAAGTGGTTTCGAGAAAAACGCGTTTGAAGTTTTAGCTGTCGAAACCAAAGTGTTAGAGGATCGGGACTAAATAGTCAATAACTTCAAGAGTTTTGCTCTGATTGACTTGAAACTTTGGGATTATATTCTTGAAATGTTTAACTATAAGAAAAGACAAAAAAAATCGATTTTTCAAAAGTGCAAACCCCTACCCTCCCCTCAAAGGTTCTCAATATATGTAACTTTGTGTTGAAAAAAATGCGATTCTTTTTCACCGAATGTTTACCAGAAAAAAAATTGGATTTTGGCAATTTTTTTCGGGCCTGTAGGTGAATGTAGCCCTTTAAAGCGTTTGAAGGGCTGGCATTGAAGATCAAAGTACCTACTTGGCCTCGATACTAAAGTTTCCGGTCTGCAACTTTTGGACCAACGTTTTTCTCGCCGCGGCAGTCTTCGAGTACTTTCGTTTCTCTTCGCCGTTGCTTGCAGACTCCCTTTTCATCTACCCAGGGACAAATGATCACCTGCGGGGGTCGTGCTCAGCTGGCTGTCGGATGTTGTCGCATTGAAGCACGCGCGCAATTGGAGTACGGCCCTCTTAAAATGTCAAACAGTCTTCCGAAGAGGGAGAGAAAGTATGAGAGGGAGGGAGAGAGAGAGAGCCCGATCGCCGCGAAGATCGACTTCACAAATTCCTACCGCCCTAGGAGAAAAATCCAAACGGGCGAACATACGAGCCAAGCTTATAAATTTCGCCGGAACATCCAATTGGCTCGACTACCCTTAATGGTCAACGGGTGCGTTCCGCGCCATCTACTCGTTTCGGCTTTTTAATCGACCAAACCAACGTAATGACTCTCCTGCCTTTCGGGGACCACTGGCCAATACCAAAATTACCATCACCGTTGCAGAAGCTGTCGTTCTTGATGCGCTCAAAACGTGCTCCGACGTCGTACTTAAATGTTGCGCATCATTGATCATTCGTTGATCCACCTCGTCTTTCCATCCTCTTTTCACTCCTTCTCTCTCGCTCCCTCTTTTTCCACCCGGTATTTATTCCGCGAGTAAGCGTTTGCTTCATTGTGTGACGATGTAATGACGTAACGGGTGTGAACCTCTTTCCTTTCGAGGGCCCGATCGGTCGTATCTCTTGCAGTCGAGAACTCAGGGTACGGGGTGGACCTGGACCATCCGGGATTGCAAGAAGCTGGCGACTGAGTCTGCTAACTGGCGAAACGAAGAGATACGTCCTTTGGTGGTGGAGCAGAATATACACTCATTACAAAAATTAAGGGAACAGTAAAATTAAAAAAAAATTCACTGATTTTTGAATAGCTGTAACTTCGCGAAAAATGGTCGTATCGTAAAAAAATGGGGTTTTGAGGCTTGAAATCTCTAGTTTACGAATCTCACCGGTAAATTTTTTATAAGCAACACGCTTGGCGTGAGTCTAGAAATAGCGCGAGGCAAACATTTTCGACGTTTTTTTTTTTCAAAATAGTCCACGGTGTCAAATTTTTTTTTGAGCTTGATCAATACTGGGGTCATTTAGCCTGATTCTTCGGCTTCAAAACGGTATTTTTTGGACCTCTGTACGACCATTTATCGCTGATATATCGGCGTTTAAAGAAAAAAGGAGCTTTTTTCGTAGATCATCAATGTCTCATGAACAAATGATCGTACAGCGAGGTAAAGGTCGGTTTCGTAAACTGGAATAAATTGTCTAAAAGCCCTTGGTAATTTGGAGATTTTTTTTAAACCTCGATATTGATTTGAAAATGTACGGAAAAATATTTTCTTTTCCCGTTTTGGAAAATCCACGTCAACTTTGCAAATGTTGCAAAAATGACTCATGTTTCGAGGTTTTTTTTAGTTCAATACATGCCCAAAGGCCCCCCACAATGTAAAATTGATCGGCTGAACCGTTATTTTTTACCGAAGCGTCAAAGTTTTATCAAAAATTGAAGAAACACTTTTATTGTTCCTAAAATGTCAATGAATGATGATTAAAATTAACCAAAAAAATTCCGTTATTGTTCTCACACTTCCGCAATAACTTTTCTTTAAATCTTGGAAAAAGAAAAAATTGAAAATTTTGAATTTTTTTTTCAGAATTTCAAACAAAAAAAACAGGAGCTGAAACGCCCATCATGTCACCTACAACTCGGTATGAGTAACCCTCCTCAATGAAAGTGACTAACCGAGCAACTTCAACTTCCGACAAATATCGTCTCACCATGATTGCGTAAAAAAAATCGAAAAATTAGAGAGCTTTATTTTTAACAAAAAAGCGAGATTACTAAAAAAACTAGTTCTGGAGATGCTTAGAAGCCTAAAATGTGTGATTGATAAATCCGATAGCGACCCATGTAGAAAGATGCATGACGATTTACTTAGGGATTTCAACTTTATTTAATCCAATTAATTTCAACTCGATAAATTATGGCATGCAAGCGAAAAAATCGTACTAACACAAAACAAATAATGATTTCAAAAAATTTTCTACAAATTTGAAAATAAGAATAAGAATTGAATTTTTTTTGTTTGAAATTTAGAAAAAAATTTTTTTTTCAAAATTTTGAATTTTTTTCTTTTTCCAATATTTAGAGAAAAGTTATTGCGAAACTGTGAGAAAAAATAACGGATTTTTTTTTCTGTTTAATCATCATTCATTGACATTTTACGATCAATAAAAGCGTTCCTTTAATTTTTGATAAAACTTTGACGCTTCGGTAAGAAATAACGGTTCAGCCGATCAATTTTAAATTGCGGGGGTCTTTAGGCATGTATTGAACTAAATAAAACCTAGAAACATGAGTCATTTTCGCAACATTTGCAAAGTTGACGTGGATTTTCCAAAACGGGAACAAAAATTTCGTACTTTTTCAAATCAATATTGAGGTTAAAAAAAAGTCTCTAAAGTACCGAAAGGTGCTTTTAGATCATTCATTTCAGTTTACGAAACCCACTTTTAACTCGCTGTACGATCATTTGTTCGTGAGATATTGATTATCTACGAAAAAAGCTCTTTTTTCTTTAAACGCCGATATCTCAGCGACAAATGGTCGTACAGAGGTCCAAAAAATACCGTTTTGGGGCTGAAGAATCAGGCTAAATGACCCTAGTATTTATCAAGCAAAATTGAGCCCGTGAACGATTTTGAAAAAAAAAGATCGAAATTTTTTTCCTCGCGCTATTTCTTAGATTCACGCCGAGCGTGTTGCTTAAAAAAATGTTTACCGGTGAGATTCGTAAACTAGAGACTTCAAGCTTTAAAACGCCATTTTTTTTTCGTCAGTTATTCTCCGTAACATCTTCGAACCCGAACTACAAAAAATATCGCGCGTACTTACAGTTGGCTGGAACTTTTGAAGAAATTACGAACAAAAATGTATGCACCTGGAAAACAATATGTTGCTTTTTTCGGAGACCCTTTCTGCCTCGTGGTACCACGCACGAGTGTGTAAGAGCACGTGTGTAAGAGCACGTGTGTACTCGCAGCTACGAAAGAAAGCTGAATGAGAAAGAATCAGAGAACACGAAGTCTCGAAGTTGCGAAGAAATCGAGCCTTAAATCATAAGAGTATGGAACACTATTATGGCTGACAGCCGAGTTTGTGCAGCCGATTGTAACGGTCTGGACGTAACTGAGAGAAGAGACAAAGCAGAGGCTGGAAAACGTGTAGAGTCGAGGTGGCCTGTTGGTCCAGAAGTTACAGCACAATGAGACTCCGTCGAAGAAACTCGCTTGCGAATTCGTCTCGTAATTTGCCACTTTTTTGAAAGTGGTACTTCTCTAGAGGAACTTCCAGGACGAATGTCTTGCCATGTGATCCCAACGGCCATCATTCCGGGTCAGTCCGAATAACTGATGGAAACTGGCATGATGACCCAAACCGATGGAGACACCTGGTCCCATTGTTACCCCGTCTGACACGCGGATCAAGATAGCAGTGTCGTAGTTGGTTGATCCCGAAGAAGCTGCTGAAATATCTTGATACCAATAATCCGTCTTGGCAAGTCCATAGCCCCGGGAATCCCCCTATCCAATGAAGCGCCACATACGCCGAACGGTAGACAGCTTATAAACACGACGAGTCTTGAGAAATGAGGAAGCGGACGTTCCAGTGTCGAGTGCCAGGAATCTAATGCGAAGGTATGCGCACGAGATGAGCCTGGATGATCGAAGATGAAGGCGGACGTGCGTTTCTCCCGGCGTGTCGTGAATAAGAGAAACGGCATACGTCGAAATTTCTACAGTCAGGAATGTTAGCAACTTCCTTCGATCATGTACCTGACGCGAATCACTCCTTGTTCCCCTCTCCCTCTCTTTCCCTCTGGTTATCCTGGGAGTTGTTGTCCTGCGGCGAGAGGACACCAGCCAGAATGGGGAATGCCTTGTGCGCCGGTTAGAATACGATCGTGCATGGTAAACAGGTGCTGGTATTCAGTGGAATCTCCGTTTCCTCCCCCCCTCCCCCTAACCCTCCGGGGCGACGAGACTTGTCCACAATATGGTCATATATTCATGACTACACGCACGCGCGGTGGACGTGAATGAACAAGCGGATCCACGATTTAGCAGGTAAATCATCGACGCCTGATACGTTCCTTCGTTGGTCAGCCCTCGATAGCTCCCGCACACTCTCGGCGTTCATCTCGCGTGCAAACTCGAAGGTCATCGATCGTACGTGGTGAAGATATACATATATGAGTTCGGGCCTGGACGTGTATCCGTGTGCATCAACAGCTACGTCGCTTCATTTTCATTGCTTCCCATTTGCCCTTCATACCTAGTTTGGATACCCAAAGCCCCAAGCAAACACAACACTTCGGGCACCTAGATTGAATACCCAAAGCCAAACAACCCCAAGTTTGGATACCCAATACACGAAACAGACTCAAGCTTTGGCAACTTGATTTGGACAACCAAAGCCAACCGACCCGAAATTTGAAGACCCAAAACACCAAACAAGCCCAAGTTTTTGAGTGCCTACCTTGGATACCCAAAGTATCGAACAAACCTAAGTTTTTGGCAACATGGTTTGGACAACCGAAGCACCGAATAAATCCAAGTTTTTGGCTACCTAGTCTGGACAGCCACCCAAACCCCAAACCACCCACGTGGCTTGGGATTGGACTTGGGCATCCAATCCAGAAGTAACGATGGCAGTGGGTAGATATCGCGGGCTTGGGCACATCCTGCTGTCCATTTCTGGTGACCCTGCTGGTGCGGAAACCGGGTCTTGGCAACCCTTTCGAAACCCTTCTGTCCAGTCTGGCGTGACGCGGACCCGGCGGAGCTCTTCGAGAAAAGGCACCTCCGAGACTTCCGGGCATATCGGTAGATCGACTGAATGCTCACCTCGGTCTTTCGCTGCTGGCATGTTGGCTAGGGCCGCCGGGCCATAATTGACTCTCGGCCCAATTAAGATGATTACCGCAGCCCGGTTGCAACCATTGAAGACATCGAGCGACGTATTCTTTGGATCGTTCCGATGTCTCTGCGGTCGTCCGAGGTACCTGCATGCTCTTCACCAAGATATGCCGGCCAGGATGTTATACCACGGAAGTGAGCCAAACGGTGTTTTTTCTTCCTGCCCAGTTCTTTACGACATTGAATAAAAGGACACCACATGTCATTGGATGGCGACCCGTTCGAGGATTACGAAAAAAGGGGTTGGGTGGCGAGATATTATCGAGCAAGGGGACATCCTGAAGGGCACGGGAGGACAGCGCGCACGCTTCCTGCCCGGATGTTTCAAGGGTTCTCTCAAAACGTACGCGAAGATTAACGCGAGCTGCTAATCCTCTTTCTTTCCAATTAAATAAATACGCCCGACCGCGGGATTCTCGTGCCATCTGGACTGTTGGGGCAATATGGACTACGTGTAAATCTGTATTTTCGGTTGGAGGAGGCGAAGGTACGTGCTTGAAGAATGTACGTGAGATTAGTGGGTAAAGCGAAGAAGTCTCGCCGAGCATTGTCGGAAAATTATATTGTGCTAGTTCAAGTTCCCCATGGGAATACCTTCAAGCTCTGAACTTGCCGACGGTTTATGGTCCCCTCGTCAGTTCGCGCTCTTTCTCTCTCTCTCTCTCTCTCTCTTGTTTCTTCTCTCGTTCCTTTGCTTCTCTTTTCTACTTTTGTTCCGCAACTTTGAAAAACAAGCGGATTCTCAGAAGCGTGAACTGGTCAGGAGCCCGGTACTTTCGAGGTATCAGAGGTACCGTTTTTCAGTTTTGTTTCATCGCCGCCACGAAAGCCTCTCTACTATACATCCCGAGTAGAAATATTGTCAGGCTGGCCTGATATTTGATCTGCGCCTGATCAGCTTGTAGTACGAAGGCCTTACTTAAGTTTGCCTTAATTTGCCTGATCAAGCTGGGGTCAGGCGGTGGTCGAGCAACCGGACTTACGGCTTACTTCAATTCGCCTGACCCGGCTAGCTTCAGGCGATGTCAAGTAACTGGACTTACGGCTTACTCCAATTCGCCTGATCCAGCTAACTTCAAGCAATCATCATGTAACTGGACTTCTACAGTTTGGCGCTAAAAACGTGCCTAACCTCATCTTGTCAAATGATAGACAGACACGAGAGAAGCACGAGACATATTATTAGTAGAATATATTATTAGAATAGCGGGCTCTAAATAAGGGAAAAAACGAAGAAATAATACAGCAGCAGGTTAGTATAACAATTAATTTTTTTCAAAGACTTACAATTCTTAAATCTGTAAATATAAATTGGATTAAATCTGACTGTAAATTAATCATACGCTAAATTATATATGCATTCGTTGAAATATTTATTATGATACATCCGACGATTGACAGATCCGGAACAGATCCTCTCAGCAAGGAACAACTCGAAATTCCTGAGGATTGGCATGTGTTGGCGCTACCACTATGTAAGTAGATTTATATTTGTTTTGTGTATCGCTTTCATTTTTCTTTACTTGGTCCGTCTCCTTTGCCAGAGGAGAAAAAGAGACAGCGTAGGCCAACCAAATAATGGTAAGCTGACAGCGTAGTTCAATCTGGTAAATGTTTTGCCATCGGTGCTGATTAGCCCGGACAGCGTAGGCTAACCGAATAATGATAAGTTAACTGCGCAGTTCAGTTAAGTGAAAGTAAGTCCATCGGTGCAAGTTAGCCCATTAGAAATGCACTTCGGATGGACATTACATTCACTGAACTGACTACGCTGTCAACTTACCATTATTTGGTTGGCCTTGGCTGTACGGGCCCGGACAGCGTAGGCTAACCGAATAATGACAAGTTGACTGCGTAGTGCAGTTAAGTGAAAGTAAGTCCATCGGTGCAAGTTAGCCCATTAGAAATGCACTTCGGATGGACATTACATTCACTGAACTGCACTACGCTGTCAACTTACCATTATTTGGTTAGCCTTCGCTACGGGCCCGGACAGCGTAGGCTAACCGAATAATGATGAGTTGACTGCGTAGTTCAGTTAAGTGAAAGTATTTCCATCGGTGCAAGTTAGCCCATAAGAAATGCACTTCGGATGGACATTACATTCACTGAACTGCACTACGCTGTCAACTCACCATTATTTGGTTGGTCTTCGCTGTACAGGCTCTCCTGCTTCGATTCTAATTTTCGTTAAAAAATGACTGCTCGCAGCTTTTGCAACAATTTTTTTTCTTCTTTAAAGTAGATAATTGGATGGTGCGAAAAAGGAAAAAAATAGAGCTCAAATTTGTGCCACCGTAATAAAATAATGTGCATACCTTATATAGATATGTATGTAGACATTGAATTCTAAGTGGGATACACATTTTCGTATTTTTCAGTGGCTGTCATTTCGAAATATAGGGAACACGGAATAGAGGTTCTTTCGAAGCAAATTGGACAAGCTGTTGGAGCGGTATCAAGGCCTGATTAATTCAGCAAAAGACTGGGACAAGTTTCGAGCGTCGCGTAAAAAAACGAACAGAACGCCCAATGTAAAGTTTCCTAGAAACGTCTGGTCATAAAAACGTTGAGCTCTGTTTACTTTATTCACGAAGTTTCTTAAGTTTTTGTTTAGAAAATATATTAGTTTATTTCGGGATGATAAGTGGAATATAATACAGTGATATATGTTAGTTTATTTCGAGTTTTTGTTCTATTACAAATACAAGAAAAATGATGTTTGTTTTCCACATAGATATATGTGAAAAATATATGTGATAAATTTTATATTTAGATTAAAAAATAAACGATCAGCGTTATTTATAAAGTGGTACCTTTTTCTCTTTTGTGTATGCGTTGTATTTTTTATTTCAGGAAAAAATCGGTCATCCTGAGCCGTGAAAAATCATATGATTTTTCATTTTGATCAAGCCGTGAAAAATTAAGCTCTTATCAGGCCTTAATTTTTTACGCTGATCAGGCCTTCATCTTTTACACTGACCAGGCCTTGATTTTTTACCCTGATCAGGCGTTGATAGTTTACCCTGATCAGGCCTTGATTTTTTACCCTGATCAGACGGAAGTCAGGGATTGTGTTTCAAAAATGATCAGGGCTTGATAAAAAATTCTGATCAAGGCTGGAAAAAGAAGTCAGGATGCCTGATCAGGTGTTTATTGTAGCTGGAGCAAGATTTCTACTCGGGTTGTTTATTATAATGAACTAGATAGTATAATGCCCATCCGACTAAATTCAATTCCAGACTTCGAACTGTGTTCCTCTGGCTGTTTCATCGAAATCGATTCAGTACTTTGAAAGTTATTAGCGAACAAACGTACGAGCCCTAAACTTTTATTCTATGCAATATATATATTTATATATGGATGTATAAGTGTGTATATATATATATATATATATATATGTGTGTGTGTGTGTGTGTGTATATATATATATGCCCTTCGTGAAGACAGAACCGGAAGGAATTTCAATGGAGTGTTCAACGCGATGTGTAGTACTTTAATCCAAGGACTCTCCCACGCGCATTGCCCCCCCTTCTGCCCTTCCGGACCGAACCCAAGGGGCCAAACTCTCGTGTGTGTCTTCTCACGACAACGAGAAGGAGACGCTGATTTTTTCTTTTCTTTTCCGCAGTCTTTCAGGTGCAGGCTCCTACTCATGGCCCTAAGGAATCCATAGCAGTTTCCATTTGCCATGGTGGTCGAATGAACCGAACTTGGTCGTCGATCTCGTCTTTGTTTATCATGTAGCGATCCATATATGTACATATATATTTATATATATGCATGTGTGGGGAAGAAAGTGTATTTTAAGCACGTTATTTCTGTAAAATATTGACTAAAAGAACGTCTGGCTGTTTTGAGGACAGTCCTCGAAATCCAATGTTTATAAACCCATATTTTCCCATTATACATCGATATACATATATATACACTTCGCGGGAGTTCAATGAAGTATGTACGCACGGCAGTGAAGACCGTGAAGTACGTGGGAATCCACTCTCTTCTCCCTCAATTTCTCTTTGTACTTGTCTTTTTACCCTGAGAATTTGCTCTTTCCTTTCGGCGACCCCACATGCTCGTCTGCCCTTTTTGAAGTTGAATGTCACAACGGCGAAATTTCTCACCGCTCTCGAGACGAGGGTAATTCGATATTAATTTCCTTTGATTCCGGACTGAGATTTCCGCCAGGGGATTCCCATTCGCATGCCGCACAATGCAAGAAATAGCACGTTGAAATACGCCGGCATTTTTCCGAGCGTCTTCCGACTGAAAAAGAAGCTGGGGAAAATGTTCGTTTCTTTGAAGTTTGTTGGAAAAGAGGATGATAACCCCTTTTAGAACAATGCAAAAAACTGCATTGTTGCTTCTATATTGCACGTTTTTCGAATTATTATTTTGCCTCGAGTAGAAAGGGGATAAAAATAGCCAAGTGAGTGCCGATGATAAGTTTTAAACAATCGTGAGGTACAGCATTTGGATCCAACGATTGGGGGGGGGGGGGGGTGAAGCACAAAGGGATGGATCAGGGTCCATGGGAAACGGGCTCTTTCTACTGAAATGCTCCGCATCCCTTTCAAAGAATTCCCACAAGATCAAGCAGGGTCAGGAACCACTCATTTCACCTCATTGTCAAATTTTTATTTCAGTTTTATTGTGCTTTAGTATAACATAAAAATGATTAATTTTACACGCTCCGTTTTATATTTTTATGATCATTTAAGTCTATTTTAATGCAATACAAAAATAGTTACTTTTATACGATTTATTTTATGTTTTAATTCTAATTTAATTCCATTTCAGTATAACAAAAAAAAAGACTTTATTTCATGCAATTTGTATATGTGTATGACAATTTTATTTTATGTCGGTACAATTTAATTCACGAATGGCACGGTGCAATTGCTCGTGTGTGGTTTGGCCCAGGATCGCGGCGTGTACTATTCCACCAGATGGCTCTGCTGCCGAGTGGCGCTCCGGTCTGAATCCAGCGTAGTCTCTCACACTCGAGGCTCGTTTTTCCAGATATATCGATAGATTCGAGGCCGGCTATAACGTACACCTAAGTGGCATTACGAAACGCGAGTACGTGTTGACCATCGTATGACTATGGGAATTTGAAAATTGCACCGGTGAGTGAAACGAATCGACGGAACATTAGCACCAGCTGCGAGCTGTCGGTCACTCGCGTCCGGGCTTACCCCGAACACGTTGCACTTTCATCCCTCCATAATTATTTCGATATCAAGTGACAACTATCTCGGATGATTGTGTGTTCGTGCCTCAGCGGAACACCGGGGCGGGAAAGAGACGTTACCTTCAGGGGGCTGCATCTACCGAAGGCTCGAAAAATTTTTCCAAAATCCGATTTTTTTTCTGGTAAACATTTGGTAAAAAAGGAACGCATTTTTTAAACACGAACATACGTATATTAAGAGCCTTTGAAGAAAAATCACAAATAAGTACAGAAAAACAAAAAAAAACATGATCGCCGGCAGATGACATTTTTCAGCTTGAACGGTCCATCTGCAATCTAAAAACCAAACGGGTTATTCACGTTAATAACAAATACGAGTGGATGACGATCGACGATTTTTTAAATACTTGTTTTCATGAATGTAGCGACCAATTGAATCTCGAGCATACAAAGTCTATTTAAAAAAGTCCTCATTTTTACGTAATTATTAAAAAATGAAGATCGATTTTTAAAAAGTGAAATCGTCAACGACTTTTAAATGTTTTTCATCGTATCTCCTGTGAATTTGGAAACAATCCATCAAGTGGTTTTCGAGATGTCATGTCCACCGACTTCGAAAATAGTGCTTTGAGAAAAACGCGTTTAAAGTTTGAAGTATGCTGCTGCTACCGCTCGCCCGGCCGACTGTTAGAAGCTGTAGCTCATTCGAATTTAGGAATATTTTAATGACATTTTCAGGGAATATAGCTAAAAGGTGATACTAACGAATAAAAATATTTTTGGAAAATGCATTTTTTGGACCCACGGTGGATGTAGCCCGTTAATTACTCACAAAATGTTCACCTCGTTTCTTCTGTCTTCAGGGTTTACTTGAGTTTTGTTTATTCTCGTTATCGATGCAGAAGAAACCGTCGAAAGCACGCCCTGTTGAACGAACCGCGTCCTATCAGCCCGATCACAGTCTCTTCGAGCGGGCGACGGGATCTTCGTGTTCTCGCGGGCATATCGCGGGATGTTGTTGCCGATGTGGCGGATATACACACGAATCGTGTTCCATTGAGACAATTGGCAATTTTCGACGCCGAATATCCGTCGGAAGCGGCATTGCGCGCCCACACGGCCACTCACTTCGCAAATTGAAGACCCAGACGATAAATTGCAAACGTTCTCATTTCATATATATGTCTATATATATACGTGCACGAATACGTACTCTTATCGCGGCTCTTCGGTGCTTGTCGAAGCTATTCCCCTTCCCTCCCTCGCTCTTTCTTTCTCGCTCTCCTTCATCCTGCGTGTCCTTTTTCCTCTCACTTTTTCACTCCCTTCTGGTCTCGCTCGTTCTCCCTGATGTGACACTCCACCGTGGCGCGTCTTTTCTTGTGTATGTGCATATGTATATATATATATATACATACGTACACATACGTGTGCTTTCGTACGTGCGCGCGGTCACTTCATCGCGACGTAAGGACTGCACGCAGTAACATTACCATTCGGTCGCAGACGAATTCATTGGGTACGCCCGAGCGTCTTCCGTTCACAGGCATAACAGTTGCGGTCAGTTCAACCTACTAGAAGTTCTACATATGCATACGTACGTTCTTACATTGATATATACAGACATACATACATACATACATGTGTATATATATATATATATATATATATATATATATATATATATATATATATATATATATATATATATATATACCCACATAAATACATAGGGGAAAAGTATATATTGAACCGGTTCTATCTATCTAATGTTCGGTATTGGCATGATGTGCCATAGCAGTTTCAAGATGATTTTTAACACTTTTTTCAAACGAATTGTTGATTTTGGGTACTGGATGATCCTTAAAATGGTATTTATGTAAATTTATATATTAATTATATAAATTTTATATAAGTACATATGATTTATAAATATATATATTAAGACTTGCGTGATGTTAAGTTTTGGGACAATCGGCTTCAATGAGGACGGTCCTCATGGTATGTATGGGACATTCCACGCCATTTCACTTAACCCGTGGCCCCGAACATTTTTGGTTTTCCTGATTTTTTTTTGTAAAATTGTATCCCATGAAAGGAATATCCACACCAATTTTTAGATTTTTATCTCTTCTCTTTTAGGACTTATAATGGACCAAAAAATATCGATTTCCGAAGTTTTGAAAACGTTTAAACGCTGGTAACTCCTAAACTAACTGAGATATCGACAAATGTTGCTAGATATTTTTTATCGTTTTGAAGCATACTTCCGTTAAAACATGTGAAAAAATTACCAATTATCAATGTCAACGTTTTTCTTGCTTCTAAAGTAAAAACTATTTTTTTAAAAGATGACTGCCTATTTTTAATTCTCTAAGAGTAACTCATTCTATGATTTTTTAGACTAGTCTCACCGCGGGCCCATTTTTCCTTCTATGTTTTTCGAATTAATCATATTTTTTTGATAAGATTCTTATCATTTTAATCTCCAATAATGCTATTGATGATTGTGTGATTTCCAATTCGGCTTCGTCAGGTCTGAAACGGTTTATTTTCAATTTGTGCGAAATTTAACGAGAAAAACTAATGTGAATAATAAAAAAAAATTTCATCGACTTCAGCACAAATGAAAGACAAACCGTTTCAGACCTGACGAAGCCGAATTAGAAAGGACAAAATCATTTAGCATTATTAGAAATTAGACCTTGCGGAACGTTCTCATTGAAGTCAGTTCTCCCAGTACTCAATATACATATAACACATAGGACGTTGATCTGACCCTATACGGTTTTTTTTCCATACTAAGGTCAGGACCTTATGTCTAGGATACGAGTGAGACTTATGTTATATGCATATATATATTAAATATATTCATATATATGTAGGACATGCGTAACGAGCGTAAATATGCTGAGGAGAATCATGATGACGTTGATGATGCCCGCTCACGCAGCGCTACAACGATTCCCCTCGCCCAATCTCTTACCCCTGAGGTTCTTCCCTTAACTCCCTCTCTATCGCTCGTTCTCTCGTGATGCGAGTGTTAAGAAAGAGGGACACATGGACACTCGTCGAAGGATGGGTTCAGAGGGGACCGCGCGGGGTGGGGCTTTGAGGATAAGGATGTCGAGGGAACGTTATCTGGAGATCCAGCGAAAGAGAGGGAAGGGGAGGCAAAGAAAGAGATAAAAAAGAAATGGAGATTGTTCGAGAGAGCTCGACGTTCGGTAATTCGTGCGGATGTTCGGACATCAAAAGTCAACGAGACAGGCTCGGCGAGGGAGGAATGGAGACAGTACATTCGAGATGAGCAATCGTGTGGGTGCAGAGTATAATCCGTCAGATGAAAATTATATATATATATATATATATATATATATATATATATATATATATACTAGTTGAAGTTGAGATATATACAACAATTTTTTTGCATTACCATTATGTATATATATGTTTTTGCATTCATTCGTATATGTGTAAGGATACGGAGAGAGAGAGAGAGAGAGAGAAAGCGAGAAATAAAAGGCCATACCGAAGAAACCTTATCAGTATGCCTGGAGACCCAGCTGTTCGGTCGTCGCACACAGTGTCACTCGATTCTTGGAAGGTCTTCATAAAAATATCACGACGTACAGGATGTATGCTACGGCGGCGGCGGTGTTCATGTCAAAAAACGAAGCATGGGGGCGCGCAGCATCAAATTCCGGGTCCTCCGCGACTCGATCATCGCTCAGCGAACAAATGTGCGTAAGCAATTATTAGGCGACTAAAATATATATATTTTTTATTCAGTTATTTCACTCGGTACGCGACCACAATTAGTGCACAAGAATTCGCACTGACAACCTTTCCATTTGTCATCACGGCCGCCGTTCGGCTGTGATAAGAAAGAGCAATAAAGTATTGGGAGCACCGAGAGGAGAGGAACGGGAAGGAGGAGCCATTTATCGTGAGAGTAATTGCGGGTGTGATGGGTGTGTGAAGGACAGTTGATTTTGGTGGTTCCCTCTGAACGGGTCTGCTTGGGGCCGAAAAAACAGGTTGAGTGTCAATATTTTTTTTTTATCAAAGTATTGAGATGACGAGGTTGGGATTTTACACACAATTAATACAAAGTCTCGCCGAGTTGGAGTTATTTTTTAAGTTGGAAAAAATCGATAAACAATAAAGTTGTTATTATTTAAACAACGCACTGCCGTTGTTGCATGGCTATTCGGTGTAGGTGGTTCTGGTAACTAGGCTGAACTCGAATGACAAAAAATTAAATGTCCTTGTAGGATAATCATAAACTTCGTCTGACCTGACACTATTGTGAAATTTTGAAAATGACGAAAACAGCAAGGTGCAGAAAAAAATCGATTTTCGACTAGAGAAAAACCACTATCAATCGTTTTTGTTTTCACTAACAAATGGATAAACGTATGAAAATATTATCCGCTCATACGATAGAAAACGTTATGAGCTATTTCTCGTCCTATGCTTCACAAAGTCGTCATAACTCGGTCAACTTTTGGAATTTTGACAGAATCTTTGATGCAAATTGAAGTTGAGACCTTAGATTATAACTAGCCAATGAAAAAATCGTATTTTTTCAATTTCAAGCTCATGCAGATACGTTAATTTACCTTCGAACTTCCGTGACCGCTGTCGTTAGCGGATAAACGAATCCCAAAACATATGGGGGTACCCGGAGCCCACATTCGAAGCCTATCGCTTTTCGTTTTTTTTTCGCTGCTCTTTTTCGGCGCTTTGACCTCGTCATCGATTAATCCGTCGAGCTCTGTTCCTTCTGTCTGGCTCTCGTCTGTGTGCGTGTGTTTTTTTTCTTTTCTTTTTATCTGTTCATTATTCATAGATATTCATAATTCGTATGGAAATTTAGATTCGACCGAATCATTGCCGTGGAATTAATTTGTATGAAGAAATTCTACTTCTTTTCGGTTCTTTCGATTTCAGTGGACGTGCAAATGAAGGAAATTTAATGAATTCGGAAAAAAAAATTCGGTAGGGTGCGCGTGAGTATTTTTTGGCGACCGAGGCAAAGCGCGACGGAGAGAGAGAGAGAGAGAGAGCGAGACTGAGAAAAGAGAAAAACACCAGGGTTCCCTTTTTAACAGCAGTATTTTTCACTCTCCTTTTCACATGAGTTTCGCTTTTCTCAAACGTTCTCTCTCTCTCTCTCTCTCTCTCTCTCTCTCTCATTCTCTCTCTCTCTCCCTCTCTCTCTACCTATCCTTCTGAAAAATGCAATCGTTTATTTCAGTTATTGCTTGTTTTTCCACTTTTTTTCTCTTTTACTGGGTTGGTGTAATTGATTTTTGTGATCTCTAATATATCCCCCCTCCACACACAGAGATCATTTTATTAAATTTTAGGAAATAAATGCTACTCTTTAAATTGGCTTTTATGTTTAGCTAAATGAATTTGCCTAATTTTCGCTAAATGAATGCTTCTTTTCTATTTTGGGTGTAGTTCCGAAAAGCCGATACCGCAGATTAATTCGGAATTTCGTGTCTCCTTGATTTCGACTCGCTGATCACGAATATGACAATGAAAATGACCGTAAATTTGATTTTCAAGGTGAAAACTCACAAAAACTGATTTTTTGAAAGTTTTTCTATTTGATTCTAATAAATGTTGATCTGAGAGAACAATATTTCCTACAAAAGTTGTAGCCTATAAAAAGATTGATCTTTCATGTTTCATACAGTTTTTGTGTAAAACCATTCTGTTTCGAGAAAAATGGGATAATGCTCCAATAAGGACATGTCGCTAAACTCCATTAGTTTCGATATTATCTATTTACACACATTACCGTGGAAAGGTCGGAGTTTAGTCTTTAAAGTGCATGTTTATTTTATTTCATTTTTTGCTTTTTGTATTTAATTTTACCTTTTGTTTTTTTGTATTTAATTTTATTTTTTCCTTTTTTTGGTTGCGTTTGTTTGTATTTAAAGACCAAACTGCACTTTATAAACTAAATTGCGACCTTCCCGCGGTAAAGTGCGTAAGTAAATAATATCGAAACTAATGGAGTTTAGCAAAATGTACTTATTGGAGCATTATCCAATTTTTCTCGAAACAGAATGGTTGTAGACAAAACCTGTATGGACCGCAAAAGATCAATCTTTTTGCAGGCTACAACTTTCGTAGGAAATATTTTTCTCTAAGATCGACATTTATTAAAATAACATAGAAAAACATTTAAACAATCAGTTTTTGTGCGCGTTGGCCTTGAAAATCCGATTTACGGGTAATTTCACTATCATATTCGTGATCAGCGAGTCAAAATACATGGGTACACGAAATTTCAAATTAATCGGCAGTATGGGCTTTTCGGAAGTTTATCCTCTATTTTTAGCTTTATTTTATATATTCGAATTTATTAATTCCAATATAAAAAAAAAGCCAAAAAAAACCAAGCCGCGTGACATTGGAGTGTCACGACCAATAATTTGATTCGTCGCGAATGTAAAGTTGCGATCGATGAAGTAACTCGGGTGCGCTCGAGGGCACGAGACGCGCAAATGTTCCCAGAGTCTTTACCTGATAAGATAATATCATCGTCGTCGCGCTATTGACGCACTGATTCAACAGAGAGCAACCGTCACGTACAAATGTATATAGACAACCCTCCTGCCCCCGCGGGTATTTTTTCAAAATTCTATCCGAAAGATGAGCCCAGCAGTAAAAAAAATTCTCCTTGTTGAATACAAAATTGTGCTCCGATCGAAACTACCATTATTAAAAATTTTCAACTGTCGAAATAATGGGTGAACGTAGGGTCTCGAGCAGCAGGTCAACGTTCGAGAAATGAAGCGCTCGTGGAAGGGAGAGTGAGAGGCTCATAGCGATTCGTCTATAACGAAAATTAGTATAATTTCATTAAGAGACCGTTACGAATATACCCGAGATACGCGCGAGGGTGAGAAAAAGACATATGGCACGTGTATGTAAGACGGCTGGAGAACGGGCAACAGAAGGAATAAAAGGAGTAATCAAAAGAAAATCGACTATATATATATGTGACGAAATTAATTTAATAATTTAAATAATTAGTGCCATAATTATTATTAGATTTATTATATTATTATATACAGGCACATATACATATGTAAAATATATATATATATATATATATATATATATGTATATATATAGACAGGTAAATATACATTTGTATGACATCATTAATTTAATTATTTTTATAACAATTAATGTCACCATTCTAATATGTAAATATATTAGGTTTGGTTTAATATATACACAAAAACATACATGTACAGAGAACGTACGTATTCAAAGCGACCAAAATGGGAGTACCAGAATTTCGATACGAGGCACGATTGTGCATGAAAATATGCAGGCTGGATACTTCAACATCCATCCTGCATTATATTTGTAGGAATGAAAGTTTGGATTTTCGCGAAAAGATCAACGATCGGAGGAAAATTACTCATTTGGGTGAGGATATTTTATGAAACAGAATTTTTGTAGTAACATTCTGGAGTGTAATTTTCCAATGACCGAAAATTGTAAAAAGGCATCGAGGAAGATCGTTACTTGAGCCCAAACGGTCTCACGACCCTTGATGCATGACCCTCGAATAAAATCAACCACCCCATTTGATGCTACAACGGAATCAAAATTACCTATGGTTAACCTATATATATATATATATATATACGTTTATATATATAAGGGGGCACGTCAGGCCGATTTTCCCCTTCGGGTTGACTATATACCCCATCGGAATGACTGTCCTCAGGTGGCAGAAGAAGCTTGATTGATTTCGATAACGTGTTCTCCATTGTGCCGTCACTGCATCGCTTCGGTGAGCAGTGGCATTCGGCACTCGGTCGATCATCGTTCTCCTTCTGTCAATCCTTCGACCTCAGTGGAGGCCCGAAATCGGCGCTCAATGTTGACTGGATCAGGTAACCTCAATTGCCGCAAAGACTGGAAGGGTTTCAGCCACTTTAAGATATTGATCAACTGTTTCTTTAGATCTTCTCGCGCCCAGACAATGTTCCGCGAATTTTGCAACTTCCGGTCGAGCGTATAACTTCCCCAAGGGGAAGGATCAGAAGATCAGCCTAGACAGGGTGTTTCTAAAAAAACAAGCCCGAAACAGCGCAGTATTTCAATGTGCACAAAGACGTCCAAACATCGAAGTGAGCCGGCTCTCTTTGCGGAGTCCCGGCGATTGGTAGGACCTTGCGTCATTACCGCGGTACTGTTGTTGCTTCGGGGCATTGCGAGGAGAACCGGAGAGACACACCTGGCTGTGGGGCCCTGGGGCTACGACGCAATACCACTTCGGCATAGTAATGCATGCGAAGGAGCGGCGACGGCCCCACGGGGGGAAGGGGGGAGGCTCTGGAGGAAAAAAGAGCCCCATTATCAAAGGGAAAGGTGGAGAAAAGAATAGGGAGTTGACTGAAGTAGGTGAAGAGAGCTGGAGCAGTGAAAGGGAGACTCGGAGAGGTGTGGGGCAAAATGGACCCCCCTCACTCAATGTTGTCAAGATTATATTATGTTGCCTGAATGTTGCCTGGTCATATTATTCAGAACACACACACATATATCTGTAATTCTACGTTATGAGCCAGAGTCATTTTACCTCATTTTTCCTCACACTTTTTTCCTTATCTTTCCTCGTAACCATACGCAATTCTTTTCAGACAAAATATAAGAAAAAATATGCTCAAACGAGTAATTCGGATTCACCCCACCTTCGAACTAGGGGGTGCAATGCTCCATCTTGCTCATTTTCAAAATATTTTGCCTCTTTCCTACCTTCGTACTTCTTTACAATTATTTTAGAAAACATCAAATAGATTTGATCTTCGCATACAATAAGAAAAATTGATAAAACGAGTAATTCAGGACCTTTTCAACCGAAGGGTTGCCCCATTCGTACTATATTTTTCCCCTATCGTAAACATTGTATTAGAAACAATCAAAAGTAATCATTTTTGATCGAAATGCATCTTCACATATAATATGCTTTACATTTATTCCAGAAAAATGATTCACTGATCACTAAATATTCTTGGAATATTTCACTTATATTTTTTTTAATTCACCCTTTTCCAAATGATAAAATAAAACTACAAATCGCTTTCTAGTAATAATTTTAAAAAACTCGTTTCAACTCGTAGCAATTCATGAACTTTTGAATAGAATGTCACAGGGGTCCATATTACCCCATGCTCCCTATTTTCGCTTTCCCTGAGCTTGTCACTCTACCATATTATATTAGAAAAATAATTCGAAAAGAGAACAACCAAATCGTCTCATGCAAACAATTTAAAAAAATTTTAATCGAAAGAATACCCAAACTTTTGCATTGAAGGATACAGGGGTCCATTTTACCCCATCCATACTATATTTCGCCTCTAGCTGCCCTCGAATCGTACGCGTCACACGATTCACCCCTCCGGTGTATAACGCAGCGAAGGGTGGCGAAGGCCCCGAGATCCTGAAGAAAAGAGTACAAATGTCACGGAGAGCTGCCGCCGCCGGCGCGAGCATCGCGAGGAGTCATTATTAAACGGCTCGGTAGACTCGGTATTGGAGACACCTGGCACACGCCACGTCGTCCCAACGGATCTTACCGCGTGTAAGCCGTAAGACGACAAGGTGTGCGCTCCGTCCATTACCGCGCATATGCGCCCAGTTAAAGAAAACGAAAAGGCCCAAAAGAAAAGCCCGAAGTGCGCCAAGTTACGACCTTTCGATTGTCAGCGATCAAAGAAGCACGTACGCGATACACACTCGGAGGGTACTTGGTCGCGGGCAAGACCCTCTCCGCACACCCCCTCGCACCCTTGGGCGCAGCTGCACCTCGAACAGTCGCGTGCTACCGTAAGCATAATCCAGCCTTCTTCGTCCTCGATCCATCTTGATCGTGCCTGCACGAGAATTTCATTCCAACTGTGAGGCGCCTTGCGACCTCTCGAAAAGTCATCTTTAAAAAAAACTTAAAAAAATTCAAATCCGCTCCCGAAGGTAGGCTGTACTCGAGTCGAAAATCATCAAAAATATTTTGAAAAATATTTCGAGCGACTTTTGCAAAAAAATAATCATGTTTACAATCACTTTTATAGTATTATATATATATATATATATATATATATATATATATATATAATATTATAAAAGTGATTGTAAACATTATTATTTTTTTTCCGAAAGTCGCTCGAAATATTTTTTTAAATATTTTTGATGATTTTCGACTCGAGTACAGGCTACCTTCGGGAGCTGATTTAAATTTTTAAAAGTTTTTTTAAAGATATATATATATATATATATATATATATATATATATATATATAGGGTGACAATGGTAAAGCGGCCGTGAATTTTTAAGGGTCTTGCGCGAAGATTTTGCGACCGCCAAAAATATGATATTCATTGTCTTTGAAAGCCCTCTTCAAAACAAAATACAGCGTATTTTTGTGATAAGTAGGTAGTATTTGCAAGAAAAAATAAGCATTCTCGAAAAAGTAATCAAATTTCCATTTTGACTTCAGCAGACTGAAGACAATTAAATTCCGAATGTGAAACTCACCTAAAATATTTTTTTTCTCAGAATTCTATTTTTCCACTATGCATCTTCGATAATTTTTTTTTTCTGAATTACGGGATGCACGAATAAAGTTTTTCGGCACTGTCCGCCATTCGCAATTTGATTATCTTCATTCTGCTGTACTTAAAATGGAATTTCGATTTTTTTTTCAGACTGCTCTATCTTTTTCTGACCAATACTACTAATCGCAAAAATACGGTATATTTTTTTCGAAGAGGGCTTGAAAAACCATTAAAATCATATTTTCGCAGTCGAAAAAATCTTCCCGCAAGATCCGTAAAAACACATGGCCACCTTATAAAACTAACCCTGCATATATATACGAACACATACAAACACTTATTCTTCGCATTCATTCAATGAAAATAATTCGTCAATAAATGAAAATTCTTAAAAAATTAAAAACAGTAGGCATGGTCTGACGAAAAAGCAGAAATAATTTGGTAAAAAATAGCCCCCCCCCCCCCCCCTCAATTTTATTTCCTCCGCTGCGTCGCGGTTAGAAGTATGTCGAGGGGTGATGTATTTCTTTGGACGGTGAAAGTCACCAGCGTGCTCGGTAGACCTGGTCGCGCAGTCTGTGTTAACAACAATGAGAAACGAACAAAAGTCTGGCCCGTGCGCTACCCTTAAAGAAATACGTACGAGGGTCCGGTAGCCCTCGCACCACTTCGAGGTCGCGCCGAGGGGAGACTGAAGAAAACGCAACGACGCGATGGCAGCTGCAAATTTTTATTTTCAAGATCGACCAGGTCGTCTCACCTTTTCCCTCCCTCTCTCTCTCTCTCTCTCTCTCTCTCTCTCTCTCTCTCTCTTTTTCTCTCTTACTCGCTGTCGAACTTTTCGCATTTCGAGAAAAGTGAAAAGTCTTCGAGTTACGAGAGTATTTTCCAATCGGCGAGGGAATTGTTCATTAAGCGTGGCGAAGCGAGAAAATATCGCGCATCCGTAAGAATGCACCCTTAAACGCATGTACTAACTGTTCCGCCTGAAATAATATTTCCGCAGCTCACGCGGTCGGGCCTTGTCGTACGATTTTGATCGTGAAGCTTTTTCCAGAATCGGCAATTATCTTAATTTTCTACGGTATTCTTGATACTTGAAAATTAATTTTGCTAATAGGTGAAACATTTTTTTTCGGAAATTACGATATCATATTATTACAGGTATAATATTAATAACACCCTATGGAATGGAAAGAGGGAGCTAGAAATAAAAACAGAAATAGGAAATATACTGAGAGATGAGATAATTATCGGAGAATTTGAGGGGTCTTCTCACTTTAAACGCTAAAAAAGGCTAGCTTCATGAATTGTTCTGATAGGTTTCTATTATAGATATTCATGTGAAAATTGTTACACTTAATAAATACACTTTCGAATTGCATGTTAAAAAAAATTATTTATTCAAGTCACTATTTATAGAGGAAAATGGTAGTAAAAAAAGTCCTAAAAAATTGTAGGTCTGCGCTATTGATGAAATCTCGGAGACGGATCATCCGAAACAAAGAAATCAAACGGTTTTAGATTCAGTAGGTTAATGGCTATAGCGCACATCATACGATTTTTTATATACGCAAAAATAACAAAATGGCGGACATTTTTCGAAAAAAAACGGGTTTTTTCACCGTTTTTGGCAAAAAAATAGTAAATATTAAAATTTAAAAAACCTTGATATGCGTTATAGCTATAGTTGTAAAGAATATGTGGTAAAAATTTCATAAAGATCGGCTCACGATCGAAGACTTTATCAACAAGTCATCGAAAAACGTCGTTCCGAGAAAAACGTGTTTAAAGTTTGTTTGGGTTACATAAATGCATACATTTTTTTAAAATGTATTTTGAAAGTGTATTTATTGAGTGTCACAACTTTTAAATCAACATCTATAATATAAACCTATTTTTTAAATTCATGAAAATAGCCTTTTTTAGCGTCCAAAGTGAGAAAATATGCAAGCATGCTTTTGAAAATTTGAGACATATGTTCGAGTGTACGGAAGTTAAGGAAAAACTAAACCAAGGAATAGGAAAGGTTGGAAAATAGCAGGGGGTTAGAAATTGACCGAAAAATATACGATTACATCGGACAATTTGAGAAACTAGCAACTAAGATAGACGTAAGACAACCAATGTAAAAAAATGCATGTAAATGCGAAGGGAGGGGCATTTATGTAAACAATCTTAAAAAGGGTATACAAGCAATACAATACTGGTACTACTACAAGTAAATTAACATTATATTTTGTTCCACCATTATAACAATAGAGCGCTATTTATGTCGTGTTATATAAAATATTGGATAACGTTGGACAACACGATGCAATACAAAGAAAATGTTCAGCAATATTAAATAATATTATAATTATAATTGCAGCAATCTCGTATATCATAATATTAATATTATTCAAAATAATAGTATATATGTATATACATGCATATGTGTAGGTGTGTACATGTATATAGAAATAAATAAGTAAATAAACCAATCAATTAATATTTAAAAAATTAATATTGAAACTAAAATTATGCAATGAAATATAAAATTACAATGTAACATATATCATTATTATTATGCCCACTATTGGTATTATCACTATTATTATTCTTGCTGTCACGTTACATCCACGAAGCAATGCTACGACACCGCTGCCCCTTTCCTCCGTGGTTGGGAACGAAAAATAATTTACAAAACGGTCAGGGCGAAAAAAAAACGTAGATATAGGGCGAAAGACGTTAGGCACTTAACGGGTATCGGAACGCCGAAGACTCCCTTAACATGACAATGACAACATCTGCTCGTGACACGAGCTACGAGATCTCGTACAACTCCTGAGCCCGAGAGAACCAGAGAGTGAGGCCTTGAGCCAGTCGCAAAACTACCCTTAACGAAATCTCCCCTGCCTCGTCCGTCTCGCCGTTGGTGTCTTCGGGAGATCGATCGTTTTTACACCAGGGCTGCGCCCTTGCGAGCTTCCTCGTTGCATCGGTACGAAACACAAAATCTCCAGCAGAAAGAAAAACGAAAAAAAATTGACAACATCAAGAAATTTTTTGCAAGACATTCAAGCCGATTTTCCCATAAATTATTCTTTAGTACATTATTATTTTATTCAATTATTATTCATTTATTTATTTAATTGCTCATTTATTTATTAAAATATTACTTTTCTATTTATTTATATTATTTCAAGTATACTTTTTATTATTTTCTTCCCTCTCGCGTTATAAATTCTTCGGGGCCGGGGGAGCGAAAAAAATCGTCGAACGAATCCTACAAACGGCGAGAATTCCCATGTATTACGTACGTATTTTTGTCCGCTTAATTGTCGTGCTCGTGGGCGTTTCCGCAAATGCAGAGGGAGAGAGAGAGAGAGAGAGAGAGAGAGAGAGAGAGCGCAATCTGCTCGATCCTTGTCATAATTACGTCACGAGAATGATATTCATAAATTGAATATTGCATCACGGGACACCTGGTTCTAAGTACACCCAAAAATAATTGCACATTAGAGCGGCGTTTCCCACAGAATGTAGTTATTATCCGAAAGTATATCGGTATGCGACATTTGCGCGTTTGCCCCTTCGTGTCTCCTAATCGTGTGTCAACCGAACTCTAATAATACATTGTTTCTTATCTCAATCTCGTAATATTGGCCGAAAGAAAAAAAGAGAGAGCGAGCGAGGGTGAGAGAGGGAGAGAGATTTCCAACCATTGGATAAACTACCTATTGAAAAAGTTGTTTTTCGATCATTTTTTTTGTTTTGGATAATGCTGACACGATTTTTTTGTCGGGGTAACGCTGTTAAATAATCACTATGGGAATAATTATGCGGGGCACGTGTATATTGTGAACATTTCGATTTGTTTAGTCATTAAAATGTGAAGGTGAAAATAATATTGTGAGTAATAGTTTTAGACTGCTTCGTAATAATGGTGTTGAATTTTGCATCGTTGGAATGTGACGAAAATTAATTCTTTTTAATTACTCACATTTTTTTGCCAATGTAGGCTTTAAAAATCGCTCAAACGATTTTACGTATTCTTATTAGAAATTGATGATCCCAATTTGCAGGAAGAATATGCTTTGGATAATGATGAAATTAAAGGTATCAATAATACCTTTGCAGTCGCACAATGCAAACTGGTACTTGAAATTGAACTTGAATTAATATTTCCAATATGCTTAATTGTCAATATAATTGATATGTGTATTAGTCACACTTTCAATCGCATCTGCAACTTTACTTTTTTTTTTATTTTACGCTTGCGTAGGTATATATATATATATATATATATATATATATATATATATATATACACAGGGTGTCCCAGAACTGAATGCCTTTAATTTAAATAAGAATTAACATTTATTTTTAAAGGCGGGCCAATCAGATGCGCCCGATGAGCCAGCGTACGTCGGTGAGCGATACGCGCGTGTAGTCCTGTAGGTGCGGTGCTCCCGCCAGGCATCACTACACGCGCGTATCGCTCACCGACGTACGCTGGCTCATCGAGCGCACCTGATTGGCCCGCCTTTAATAATCAATAATAATTCAGGGGTTTATCTGAGACCCACACATGCTTATATCAATCGACTCAGAATTTCACTCCCAACTCCCCATTTCAGGGAACGCATTCAGTTCTGGGACACCCTGTATACATGAGTAAAACAAATATATATATACTATCGGAAACTTAATACGCAGATCATTCAACAATAACAATAATAGTAATAATAACGACGACAGTGAGTCAAAAAAAGTCAAAAGTATCGAAAAAAAGTTAATGGATCGATACAATCTCACTAAAGTAATGACGTAATTGAAGTAACTTTAGGAAATGCACGGAAAAGGTACAATGAAAGGCTAAAAAAATGGATAATTGCTTAGGAAACGTCAGCTGCGTACGCGCCGGTTCGCGGGACCGTGTCTGACTGTGGCGGCGCGACGTGATGCTCCGGCAATTCGGGCCTGCATGTAGCGCCGTTACTGCATCGGGGCGAGCCCAGACGTCCTGAGCACGTGTCGCATGCTTTAAAAAAAGAATACACATTAATACCGATTAATATTGTACGTTGATGTAGCCGGCGGGCACATCAACGGCGGGCATATCAACGTAAGTGAAAGCAGCACAAGACTCAGTCGTTTTTTTAATAAATAAACAATACCGCACGCTGTTTGAATTATTATTTATGACTGTTATATTATTATAACTTCATTGCTTATCAATATTATCAATGAAAAAAAAACTCAAACTTCGGAAGACGGTGTATTAATTGCGTGTAAAATCCCGACCTCGTTGTCCCAATACTCTCGGGAGAAAAAAATATTGAAAATGAACCCAAGCCTAGATCCGTGGATTTATTTATTCGGCTTAAATATTCGGTAATCTTGCTTGAGTTTTTCAACACACACGCCTCAACGCATTCTCTGTAGTATGAAGAAAAAAAATGAGCACCGATTTTCGGCAAGTCCAAAAAATACACATTGTCAGCCGAGTTTGATAAGAACTTGTGAAAAGTGATTAGCGGATGCTGAACTTGAGATAATCAAAAAAATTAATCATCCCATGGCGCGACCTTAAAGCTGCGTGCGAAAACGAGTTGTTCGAGAGCTTGTGAGCATTGTGTTTTTTTTTGTTCTCAGGTAGTCGATGCATTTCACTGGCGATGAGAGTACAGGTGAGCCCGATGCATCTTCGTCGGTACAATTAATCAAAATGTGCACGCCATATGGCTGAACCGCAACGATAACTATATACGACGTTATGTTATTGAGCGTGATCCTTCTCTCGCACAATGAACCGCCACTTCGCGAATCATCAGTCGCTTCTTTTCTCACCTTCTCTCTCTCTCTCTCTCTCTCTCTCTCTCTCTCTCTCTCTATCGCTCTTTTTCTCATTTTTGTTTTGTTTTCGGCGCTCGTCTCTTTCTTTCGTTCGTGCAGTCTCTTCCGTGCTCGCAATTTCGCATCACTGAGAGTTAATCGCCTCCGTTGTGGCCTTGACAAGGAAGAATGCAAAGAACGAAACATCGCATGACCATCGCTGATATATACACTGCCGCTCAAAAGTTTGGATGCACCAGTCGATATTTCTTGCCGCACTAAAAGTTACATAGCTTCGTCAAAAAAAAGGATAGCGAAATTTACCGAATGGCGTTTTGAAGGGAACAAATACAGCTTTGTTTTGCTTTTTTGAAATATTTTTATGATTTTTTTTCGACCCGGTACGTACTTTTGTACGTGACTGTTTTTCGGCTTTTTTCCGATCATCGAGAATTGGGCGCATGACTTATGGAAAAAAAATTGTCATGTTTATCCATGATAAACTTGAACGGGGTAGCAGGAGCTCCATTTTCGTTTTTTAAAAGTTTCGTACGATTTTTTTTCGCCAAGTTATTTCATTTTTGGCTAAAAAAGACAAATTTTGGAAAATGGAACGTAACTCAAGAACTATAGGGTTTATGAGGAAATGTCAAATACGTAAAAAGTTGCGTAAGATTATACCGGATTGCCTGGATTTTTTTCAAAATTTTCCTCTCAAATTTGTCTCCAATGTCTTATGGTCTTGATATTTTGTCTTCAACTCAGTAGTTTTCGAGATACCTCAATCAATTTTTGGGAACATTCAACGACTTTTGGTCGAAAAAATTTCGAAACTTTTTTTTTAATTCTGAGAAAATTTAAGCAAATTTACAATCTAAAATTTAAAAAGTTTCTCCTTATATTTTGTCCTAAACGCTATACTTTTCGAGTTAAGCCATCCTACTCATCAGAGTGCTGAGCGAAAATAGTACAGAAAAACAATCTTACAGGCAAATTCTTCAAAAATTCCAGGCTATCCAATATAAACGTACGCTACTTTTACGTCCTTGGCTTTTCCTCTCAAATCCTATAGTTCTTGAGTTACATTGCATTTTCCAGAATTAGTCTTTTTAGCCAAAAATAAAATAACTTTGCGAAAAAAAATCGTACGAAATTTAAAAAAAACGAAAATTGAGCTCCTGCGACCCCGTTCGAGTCTATCATGGATAAACATGACGACATTTTTTTCCATAAGTCATGCGCCAAATTCTGGATGGCCGAAAAAAGCCAAAAAACAGTCACGGACCAGTGTGCACCGGGTCGAAAAAGATTCCGAAAAAGCGAAACAAAGCTGAATTTGTTCTCTTCAAAACGCCGTTGAGAAAATTTGGTTATCTTTTTTTTGATGAAGTTATGTAACTTTTAGTACGGCAAGAAATATCGACTGGTGTATCCAAACTTTTGACCGGCAGTGTATATATATATATACAGGGTGCTCTGTTATGAATGGATAATCCTGCAACTGCCGATCAGTCAAACCATGTCCTACTATATGCTGGAATTTCAGTTTCGTAAAAGTCCCACGGTTTTCGAGATTTTGGGCTTTATGTTTAAAAAAAAAAAAAAAAAATCATCTGCATGGGTTGCAGTTTCTACAAATGATATAAATTGACAATATCTAAGCAACTTTCTCAAGTAATTGGCACGAGATGCTTAGTGCATTTTTTTTTACACCGCAGGCTATCAAAGTGAGATGTTCGAATTGGTTTGTAGGAAAATTCTACACAAGATCTTTTTTCATAAAGTTTCCTTAACATTTAAGGTTACGAAGAAGACGTTTATAGATAAAACAAATAACCAGGAGCATTTTCAAAACACCGTGTCAAAAAAAGTTATCATCTGTAGAAATGGCATGCGGAAAACCAAAAGCAGATGATTTTTCTATCGAAAACCGTGGGACTAAACGGAGATTCCAGCATATAGTATGATACGATCTGACCTATCGACAGTTGCAGGATTACCGATTCATAACAGAACACCCAGTATGTGTTTATGCACATATACCCAATACATGTGTATGTATATATACATGTTTCGAATTAAATATGCGAAGCTTTGATCTTCGATGTCTGTGTATACGATCGACGGAAAATTCAATAAAGTTCTATGAGTACGTCGACCGATTCAATCGCAACATATTTGAGAAATGTTGAATAATGATAGATGAGTCAAATTAAATCGTAACGATAATTATGATGACAATTCGGAGTACACTGTGGAAAAGGGTTCTCATGAAACATTTATCATTTATTTCTATAGTACATCTTCTGGATTTTTTAACCGTACATTTCCTATCAAGAGCAATTTTCACAGTATTTTTAATAGTATTCTGAATAATATTTTTATAGTGTTTTTGAAGCATATTTTTTCAAAGAGTTTTCTTACACTATTTTAATTCAGTATTTTGAGTAATTTTTTAAAAGTATTTTATATGTAATGTTGAAAGTAATTTTAATTTATAAAAGCTTTTTTTACACTGATTTCATTTAGTATTTAGCGCTACAATATTAGTACTAGAATTTCATAGTATTTTTTATTATGCGCTTTATACTGATTTTAATGTCGTAAGTGCTTACAGTTTTTATGCAAGATGTATGTAATCGCATTTTTTGGACACATAATTTTCATAATGAAATACGATGGTTTTATGGAACAGCATGGAAAACCTTTCTCATTGACAATTCTAAATACATTCGATAGTAATTTTTTACAGCTCATTCACTGCTTCTAGTATCCCTTTTATCGTACTCTCATAGTATTTTTCTGTACCGTCATTCTTTACAATATTTATATAACGAACATTTAGTATCGTCCTTTAATGTCGTTGAGAACATTCTAATAATAACATTTTCATTTCAATATTCTAATACGATCGGAAAATTAGAGCTATCGAGTCAAGCCTTACTACAAAATTAATGAGGCTTTTGAACTTGGCGTAAAAAGACGTAGAGGCTTATCCGATCGCTGTAAATTGCGCGATCACGTAATGGAAAAAAAAGTCGACGCCCCTCAGAAACGTTTCGGTGTTCGAGACACAACCGTGAGTTACTTCGATCGTTTTTTTTCTCTCTTTTTCTCTTCTACTCGTCATTCGGTGTTTTTCGTGGGTCGTACAAAGGGATCTCTCGACCAACTCGAACGCTCAAGCTCGAGTGTGCGAGATAGTTAGCATTTCAACGACAAGACATTTCCATAAACGTTACGCGCATTCTAATTATCTCAGTTTTTTTTCAAGGGTGCCCCCCCCCCGCTCTATCGCCCTTTTCCATGACATTGCTCGGTCTCTCTCCTCTCTCATCTCCTCTTCATTGGTCAGCCGCTCTCTCCCTCTTCCTCTGTGTCGCTCGATCTCTCTGCCTCCCTCTCTTTCTCTCTCTGTGTCTCTAACTCTTCTTCAGTATTACACGGTCTCTCTCTCTCTCTCTCTCTCTCTCTCTCTCTCTCTCTCTCTCTCTCTCTCTCTCTCTCTCTCTCTCTCTCTCTCTCTCTCTCTCTGTGCACATGGAACATTCTAAATCGAGGGATCAAATTAATTTGCATTTTCCAAGCTATAACTTTCCCCTAAAAAAACAATTTTCGAATCCCCCGCAAAATAATTCGGGATTTTTTAAAAAATGAACGTCGAGTTCCGGCCAGAAGCGTTCAAATCTGGAAAACTTTTTGCAAAAGACTTTTCGATGAATATTTTTTTTAACACGACGAGGCGAGAAGGATGGGTTGCGAGGGGATGCCCAAATTTGCATAGAAAAGCCCATACGTACCTCTACGTGTTTATAATTGAAAACTTTCGGTGTCTCTTTCTCGTCCCGCATAGCTCGGTTTCACGTCCAGAGACTGGAGAAGATACGGAACCGGGGTGTGCCTCATAAATAAATCTAATAAAAAAAATACATCGTGCTCACATTTTACAACGAAAAAAAATGCTTAACGATGGCAAAGCCTTCCGGATAAATGTGAAGAAATCGTGTGCACTTCTGTTACTCGGAAGAAAAAAAGAGGAATAATAACAATAGTTGAATGAAACATTTATTGTACGTCCATTTCCGACGATTGGCAACTCGATCGGCGATAAAAGTGGGACACAACTCGTCGCGCCGGCTTCGATTATGCAGAAAAAAAACATTTTAAATACCTGCTCGTGTCCGTTTTTTTTCTGCCATTCAAAACGCTGTGGCGGCGAAAAAACCGTCAGTGTTGGATGATTCGCGTAATGAGAAACGCTTTTTTTCTGCCTCCATCGGTCGAATCTACGTCGTACGATATGGTTGAGGAATTTGCTTTTCCGTGAAATTTTACTCTCCACTCGGACCTTGCTCGTGCCGATTGTAGGCGGAGTAATCCGAAGAAATAGTAATTTGTCATCATTTAATGTAACAATAATTGAACATTTTTATTGAAAAAAAGTGACGCCTACGTAATTCATTAAAGTAGCATTTGAAGACTACTTTCAAGCAATTTCTCGCAATTATCATCATAAGTATAATTATATAACTAGCCAATAACTATATATATAAATATATATATATATATATATATAATGCATAATTATAACAATATAATAAGAATAACGCGATATAGTGTATTATTTTTATTGTATAATAATCCTGAACCTTCACAACTCCGTTAATTTCTGGAATTTTTACATCATTTTCGTTGCAAAATAGAGTTAAGGCCCTGTACCCCCAAACTGTAGAATAAGACTCCTATTTTAGAAATTTCAAGCTCATGCAAGGCTCCTTGAGTTTCAATTCAATATTTCAATCGTGCGCGTACCTAACAAGTTACGAAGCCCTGCCTTTTTCATTGCCCCTAATTTTCGTCTTCATTACTCTACCGACGTACGTAAAACAGCACAGTGTGCAGTAACAAAGCAACAAATAATGATCGCAAACACAGATAGGAAGCGAGAGAAAAGATGCCGGGGGAGGTTTCTCAGTTATTTCCATCTTGCCAATGGAATATAACCCTGTCGTGTAGTAACAAGCCTTCGGCCCGACGCCGACCTCTAATCATCCCCATGGGGATTTACTGCCCGCTAATCAAGGGAGCAACAGAGAAAGAGAAAACGAAACGAGCGGCGGGGAGGGGGTGAGAGGGCGAAGGAGAGAAGAATAAATGGAAAGAAGCGAAAGAAATTTGCGCCCGTTGGTCCTTGGACCAATGGACACAACCTTCTATGGAGCTTTCAGAGTTTCGCGCTTCAGCTATTCAGCTTCCTTTCGCACTATAATCAGCCGAGGGAGAGAAAGAGAGAGAGAGAGAAAGAGAGAGAGAGAGAGAGAGAGAGAGAGAGAGAGAGAGAGAGAGAGAGAGCAAGACCACTCGAAAGGTTTAATATTGCAGTACCGAAGTCGAGTGCCTTGGACTGTACAGTTAACACAATACATCGGGGTCTCCGTAGCTGTGCATACCTTGGATTCATCGTGGTCGCTACAGTACACGGAGCCTCCATAGCTGCGCCGTACAATCGCATTTGCGCTTCAAACTCAGCAGTCTTAGTTCAGTTGTTTATACTTTTTCACAAAACCAATACAACAGACCTAAGGTAATCCCTGAAAACATATCAAATTGATACGTCATCGAACGAAAGCTTCAAAGATGAAGAAAATAAAGCCTGGATAGTTGATTTTAGTCCGAGAGGAACTCTGTGCCTTCAGCCTTCTTTTAAACCGACGACTGGATAAGAGTTGCAAAGCTACGTCAACTTCGGCACATGTTAAGACTTCGGCAAGGTTCCGACGATGGGATGCTAGCCTCGTGCAGTCAAACAGCGTATTGACTATGGTAGTTATGGGTTAGCCGTTGGATTCCCCTAGCTGAGCTGGTAGTCACGGTTAGGGAACACTCGTTAATTCGTCCCGACGTTGGCTCGATGAAGAGTCAGCAGTGATTGGCTGGCTGGGAGAGAACTCGAGCCGGTAGGGAGAAGAGAATTCCTGGTCACGGAGGAGACGAGTAATTGGCATACGCGTTTCTCACTCCCACCAAGCGCGAATTCATCGTGCCCATCTTGAAGTCTGTCGTGGATGATGACCAGCCAACTTTATCACCTGAGCATGCCCTTACGGCTCATATATCAGACAGAGAGAAAGAGAGAGAGAGAGAGAGAGAGAGAGAGAGAGAGAGAGAGAGAGAGAGAGAGAGAGAGAGAGAGAGAGAGAGAGAGAGAGAGAGAGAGAGAGAGAGAGAGAGAGAGAGAGAGAGAGAGAGAGAGAGAGAGAGAGAGAGAGAGAGAGAGAGAGAGAGAGAGAGAGAGAGAGAGAGAGAGAGAGAGAGCGCGCGAAAAGACCAAGAGAGGGATAATGTGATAAAAGGCTCAAGGAACGGAAGTAGGGGAGAGCGTAGGATGCGTTGGAACGTGCAGTACACGGTGTAACCTTGCATGAAACTAGTTGCGGGAAATTCCCTGGAACACGAACACCAATGAAAGTGTGTTAGAAAGCCAAGTCAGGTGGAGGCACGAGGTCAAACGAGAGCTAGAACTCCTCTTTGGCGAAGCAATCAACGACCGAGCATCAAGAAAGTCGTGTCTTCATTTCTGCTTTCCTTCTTCGGCTGCCTTTGGACCCAGCGGATCGTTCGCAGCTATGCGAAGACATTGTAATCAACAACTCGACCGCGGTTGATTCGCATTCTACCAAATTGTATGTCACACGGTATGAGGTATCCCTTGAAACTTACAATGGTAACCTACAATTGGATTGGGGTAAGCGCGTACTAGCGAATGTTAGTAGAACAAGTCGTTCATTTTCGTCTCGTAAATCTTTAACGATTTGCCACCTGCTGACATACCAGTCCCCACACCCGTTGGTTTCTGCATTGCTGCGTCGCTCCTAAAGCAAGATCTCCGAGGAAATGAAGATATCACAGCTCAAACTTACACAGGATTCACTAGTTGGCTGCTGAGACAAGAGAGAGAGAGAAAGGTGGGCTGAAACGAAACGAATGCGGTCTCCTTGGCAGCCAGGCGCGAACAGGTATCACAGAAACAGTGTGGTTGGGTTTGCTCCGTCTTCGGTGCAGAGGCTGCTTGAGTGTCATTCGAGTTTTACTCCCCCGCCCCTCTGGCTCCTTCGGGTGGCTCCTTGGCTGGGCAAAGATGTTGTTGATGCTGCAGTCCGCTCCTCAACTTGATCATCCTAGGTCAAGAATGCGAACGAACTCTTCACGGACATGCCAGCATTGGAATTGACATGATCCGCATATCTGGATCATCCTGCATTCTTCGGTTCTATAATGCTTTTTGCGTATCTGTATGTCTCTCGCTGCGTTCCATTGGAACGCGCAGAATGTGAAAGGGTCACTTCATTGGTCATGGCGTGGACGACGTTTTTCGGATCGCTCATTCCTTGGTGATGTTGTTCATTTGGAGTTCTAGCTGGAAATCAAGCCACACGGGTATTTCGGATTTCAACGTTCCATATTGCGTTTGATTCGGTTTGTCGTTCATTTGAACGGAAATTTAGATGTCAAGTTGTGTTTCCAGATTCCCAGAGATTGTTCCAAGGTTGCCACCTAGATGTGATAATAAAAATGAGCCGAAAGCTCAGTATTAATGGACATACCACGCAGTGTCCGGTGCACACAGCAGGGTTTAGTGAGGGCCTAACGAAGAGCTTTCTGGCCTAGTAGAATGAAACGGAAAGTTAAGGCTCTCGGAAATCTCGCTGTCTCCAACGAAAATACAAAACCCTGACCATGGACGCAACGTTTTTCGTGGCCCACCATTAAATTCTCGCTTTCTGACTTCTCCCCCGCCGCTTAATCCTGCTACATCCGTCATGACTCCTTTCCACCACAGCAACGCCCAGTGGATACGAGCCAAGTTCTTTCACAATCTGGTCCCCCTTTTCCTTTTTTTCCCGGCTCCCTCCTCGTCTGTCCCGCATCGATGCGTCTGCTTCTTGAATCCTCTCTTGCCCCGCTATTCCCTCGGGCCGTTGTCGTCATGCGTGTAGCCACAAACGATGCTCGTTTCCCTCTCCCATCACTATCTCTCGCTCGCTCTCCCTCGATCTCTCTCTCTCTCTCTCTCTCTCTCTCTCTCTCTCTCTCTCTCTCTCTCTCTATTACTGGAGGATGCGGGAGTAGTCTAAGAATTCCTAGAAGTAAAACTCACTTGCCACGAAGATATTCGAACCGTGTGTGGCTCACTAGCGTCTGGACGCCCGTGGGATCGCATTGGTTTTCCAACCGGGTTGGGAGTCACACTAACGGCCATGGAAAGTTTACGAGGCGCAGGAACGTTGCTGTAGAAACTCGATCTAGTAAGTAAAACAAGTACTCGAAATGGCGAAGGAGGTGCGCAAAGAAACAGCAGATCGATCGAAAACACCTTACCTTGGTCCGATCCATCGTCCTCGCTGCTTATGCTGGGCTAATTGTAGATGGGACTTGCGATTCCAGACAACTGCGGTGAACGAACTGTTATATTCTGTGCGTATGACGTTCATCGAGTTGGCTCTGTGATCAGCAGAGTATGAAGTACATGATGATCATTACGAAGTAAGGAATTTGCTCGCACTTCGCTGATCATGAACGATGGAATTATCCGGCTGCTAATTTCTCCAGACCTTCCAAGGGTAGGGCGCTCTCTCCCTAAGGAAAAATGCCACTCACTCGATGAACCAATAATCCATATTCCACGATTCCTCTAATATTGTCTTTGCTTTTGATACTCGCCAACATTAGATAAGGTGATGAGACTTATTTATAAGGATTTATAAGGTTTTGGATGAATCTATCAAGTCTATCAAGTATTCGGTCTAGCTGTGGTTTTGTAAACTGTCACTGAACGAATCATCACTAAAGCTAGTACCGAGTATTCTTCATCGAAACAAACGGATTGCATGAAAACATCCGAGTGAACTGCTTTTGCTTCCAAACGAATCCTCTGAACTTAGATATGTGGTTTCGGATGAACCTATCAAGCCTATGGAGTATTCAGCCTAGCTCTACTTCTGCAAGCTATTACTAAACGAATCAGTACTAAAGCTGCTGCTGCTGCTACTATCCAATATTCTTTATTAACAAAAAAATACATTAGATATTTATTCCAATCGAATGTTGTGGAGACAGATACCAAAAGCGAATGGTGTAGAGACAAAAGCGAATGTTGTAGAGACAGATACCAAAAGCCAAACAAACCCAAACGAACGTTGTAGAAACAGATACCGAAAGCGAATGGTATCAAAGTGGGATGAGTGCTTAGAACAAGGGTAGGAATGATACGAGGCCGGGGGAAATGGTGATTTATGTGTAGCTGGTGTTGCGTGTGCGAGGTGGGTCCAACAGCCTGCTAAAAAAAACACTCGTTTGTATACGCACACGCGAAATAATAATACGGCAGCGGGGAGAACGAGGAGTCCGAGGTGGAGGCCGAGATGTGCAAAGGAGGAACGCGGGCGAAGAAAGAGAAATTGGCTAAGAGAGAGAGAGAGAGAGAGAGAGAGAGAGAGAGAGAGAGAGAGACAGAGAGATGCGGCGAAGGGCGGTTGGTGGGGGGATGGGGTGAGAAAGGTAGCAAGGAGAGAGAACGCCGACAATGCGGCAGGTACCTATCCTGCAGGCATTCCATCAAGATGCTATCGAGGGCAGAGGGTGAGAGAGAGAGAGGAGGGTGCGGAGACCTGGACCGGCGAGAGATATTAAAGGATGCTGCGCCGCCGCCGCCGCCGCGTTGAGCGTGCTCGCGATGCGGTGATGGTGTCTGCGCCCGCGATATATAAAAGCGAGAGGAAAACCGAGTCGTGAGAGCTGGAACAGTGGAGAGGATGAGAGAAGTCCAATGGGCAATGGTATTGGTAGGCTCGCGGGAAGAAGGATCAAGAGAGTGAAAAGAGCCCGAGTATCCCGTGGCGTGGTGGGTCCACCTCCCGGGCCACCTTGGGCCGCTTCTCTCCTTCAAGAGATATATATACCCCCTGCTATACATGTACGTATAAAAGATTTCGGAGGCCGTTCCACCAAAGAGCGGGATCCCGGCTTCTCGGACTGACCGCGAGACTCATTGGGGGACCGCTATACGTGGTACCCTCTAGGTTGGGAGCCCAAAGGTGCCTGGGAAAACACCGTAACCACTGGCCCTCCAGCAATCTCTTCCTCTTATTGCCCCGTTTAGAGAACCTCGCTAGGTTGCACTGGATTAGCCAGGTAAACACGTAGTGTTTCGGATCACGCCGCCGGATGGTGAACTTGTTAAGTTCCTAGATGTCATCGATACGGATGCTTGGCGAAAGTTCTCTAATGGTGCGTACGTTGGCGCAGTTCGAGCTGCTTTCGGAACGTCTGGACCATCTCAGCTGGAAACTACTCGTGTCTCTCTCGATGCAAGGAGACGACGGCTTTAGCCACCGACGCAATGGGGGGTCTGCCAAAAAGGATACACCGTTTTTCACCTGGAAGACTCCCGGGAGAACCTGGATGATCCGGACGACGGGAAAATGGGCGTCAGCGCTGATAGCGGTCTTATCCAAGGACGAATCTTGAATGCCCTAGCCAGGTCGCGACTAGGGAACTTCTGCAATTGCCAGTCTCAGCTCTCCAAAAAGTCCTTCGGCACCTCCGCCATCCAGTGGCCAAACGGGCGTCAGGAAGTTACGCAATTGTTCAATCAACCGGTAAGATTTTAATGTCTGCCGCTCGGAATTACGCGCCGCGAGCTTCATTCGCCGGGCACTCGACAATGAATGCCGCCCGAGCCTGTACACTCTTTCACCAGGAGACCAGACGTCCGATAGACGCTACCACTTATGTCGAATCCGTGAATGAAAGCCTCGCGTGTGACGCTCGCTGCGCCACACAAACTGACGTTCCTCGCCGACCATTACTGCCGTAATCCGGCATGTACGCGACATCCGATGCCCCAGCAGGACCGCTCATGCCGCACACCACATTGAAAGCAGCTATTCTAGCCTATCGTGCAAGCACATTCCGGCTTGTCGCCTATACACGTGGGCCTCAAACTGGGTGCGTGTCATCATGCATACGCAACAACGAATGGTGCCTGCATCTTACATCATGCAAAGGAGCGGGGAGGGGGGTCTGGCGCTAGGCATGGGGGTTGGGGAATCGCGTGTAGTCTCTGAAGACTGGGCTGCTGCCCACAAGCGAAGAATTCTCCGTACACATCGGATCGGCAGCGGAGATCGCGGCTGCTGCAGAATCCCACAGCGGATTTCTCGGTCCAGGTTTTTAAAGGGCGCTGAATATACCGCTGGTAGTTCTCTCTCGCGGACACACATACAGCTTAGCAGGAAGGATCGTGAGCATGTGGGTTTGGTTGGGCTGGCTGTTTGTGGTGGTCGCGCCCACAGAGATTGGATTAAAGGTCTGGTCACCGTCGGCATTCCCGACAGCGGTGGGAGCGACCCGGGTGAAGGGGAGGGGGGCGCTGTGCAGGAAGAGAGTGAGGTTTTGGTTGAGACAAGGGGGGCTCTAACAGGAGCAAAGGAGCGCGGACGCGACGAGAGGTGAGACAGAAGGTGGAGGGAGATGAAGAGTGAGAACAGGGGGTGGGCGCGGGGTTGGGGAACCCCATAGGAATAACAGAGGGGACCAAAGGTATGCGACTCTCTCTCTCTCTCTCTCTCTCTCTCCTTCTATCAAGGTTCGCGCATTTCTTAACTCTGTATGCGTAAGTGCGTGCTCGCACGAATATTTACACGTACGGAGGAGAGAGCCGAGTGCGGGAGGGGGTGGAGTGGACCGAGGGGAAGAGTTGCTCGGCGGTGGTGGGGGAAAGGAATTGGTCGAGTTTATGCGTTCTGTCTGAGCAAGCAACAAGTATACGTAACCGTGGACGGCTCACACCCGGAGCCACCTTCGCAAGGTGATTCACTGCAGTTCTTGAGATGCGCACATACTCGTTTCTCACTCTCTTTCTCTCTCTCTCTCTCTCTCTCTTTCTCTCTCTCTCTCTCTGCGATGCTCTCCCTTCTTCTATTGGCCTGTCTGCGATGATATGCCGTTCAAGACTACGTACCAATTTTTCTCTCTCTATCTATCTTTCTCTCTCTGTCAGCTGCGACGAAATTGGCAGTACGACATACGCAATGATGCGTGAGAACGAGACGTGCCCTTGCCCCTCTGACCCTTTTCACGGGCACGTGGTGCGAACTTGCTGCCACATCCGCGAAGACCGACACGAGAAACGACCTTGATCGACATTCAAAGCATCCGACGTGCACATTGTTGGAGTGTTGATCCAAATCAATCGGATCACTGATTTATCCGCGCCGAGGTCATTCAGCTCTCTTGCAGCCCGGGACATTCGCCGTATAATACCCAAAGAGAATTCGTGGTCACCGCGCCAGCAACAAGTCCTGAACTTCGCGAGAGAGGGTGAGGGCGCGAGAGAGAGAGTCCTTTTATCGCGAGAGGAGCCTCCGGGATGGCAGAGGGGTGAGGGGAGATAAATATTTCAGAGGCGGTCGAGGAGCAGCTCGTGGGACGCAAACGAGCTTCGCCCAGGGGCTCATACGTTGTATATTTTGATCTCTCCTTCTCTCTCTCTCTCTCTCTCTCTCTCTCTCTCTCTCACACACTCGCTCTCCTCTTTCGCCTTGACTTTTTCTCATTCAGGACTAATGCAATCGGGCTTTCTCGCCCGGAAGGAGGAACGAACTCGCGTTGGCGTTTCTCACGGGCGGTATATACGTGTATGTAGCCAAAACATACTGTATACATTGCGCCTTATATTTATATGGATATATATAGTAGGAGACAAGAGTGGCATAAGTGGAAAGACGACGAAGAAAAAGGGACATGGGAACCGCCCGGAGCGTGTCAGTGCACCCTCTGCCAAGAATAAGGGCCCCCGCGACCGAATATCGTACAGATACAAATAAAATGTTATCTTATCGACCCCTCTTCGCGAGAGGCGTGAAGGGGAAAGACCCTTGCCATTAAATTACTTCTATTTGCGCGAAGAACATTTTTTTTTTCTCGTAAATAACTACGGAGTATTTTACGTGTGCGTAGTTGTGCAATGAAAATGTTTTCGGCATTCTTAACGTGGAACTTTGGGAGGTATCCGATAAATTACGATGATGATTATTATCATTAACTATTGTCGTTATGTTGTTAAATATATTGTTGAATATAACGTTATAATTTATTATAAGTTGATATTAAATATAATAAAAATATAAAATAATAAATATAATAATAAAATAATGTAATTTAATATTAAATATAATATAACGTTGTATTGTTAAATATATGTTAAATAGTTGAAAATATAACTTGTGTTGTTATATTTTTGTATGAATTATCGCCAAAAAATAATAATGTTCGTCATCATTATTAAATTTTTGCATTAAAAGTTCCCAAGCGAGAACATTGACAACAATAATAATATTAATTATTATTACTATCAATGTTATTATATTACTATTATAACTGTTGTTACTATGCTCGTTTTAATATTTTTACCCCAAGCGACATCAGCATTAATGTTATTATTATTATTATTACTATTATTATTGTTGTTGTTAGTTACTTGTTTATAGTTACCAAATATGCGTTATCAGAATCGAGAACCTTATCAGTGGCCGAGCATTGCTTAGGGGCAGTCAAAAGCTTGCAGAGTAATTAAAGCGACTGCAAATATGAGATGGTGTTGAGTAAAAATTTGCCTCGGTATATAGTGCGACGATTATATATATATATATGAAGAAGAAAATAACGGATAGGGTGTCGTCGTTCGCGTAACAAGGATCTCGCGAGTACTGCATGGCCATGTTAAAAGATTCGACACAGGTATCCGCGCGCTTGGTTCCCCGCTCCGAGAGTCCTTTGAACGTTGCGAGTAAGGTAAGGATATATTCTCGGAGGGCAATGAGTGGGAGAGAGAGAGAGAAAGAAGGAGGAAAGGATTCGGCAGCGAGTATATAACAGCAGCACCGGTACCGGGTCGTTAGTGAATTCTTGGTAAGGATTTAATTTATTCGGACGTTCGCGATCGCACCTTCAACCGCGCGGGGACCGAACCTCTTTGGCTCTTTTTTTTTGCAAGCCAGACACACCGCGAACTCACTTCGTGACTCCGTTCGACTTCTATCGCAGGACCACTCCTACCAATATGGTACCCTCGATTTTTAGCTATTTTATTTCAATTTTCATAAACAATTGAATCACACAAAAATGTGGGGATAAATTGTAGTAATCAGACTTTGTACACGGGGTGTGCGAGCAAGAGATGTCGGCCACTTCAAAGGGACTGCAGGACCGAGGGCTCAGAATACAGGTCGATTGCCAATATTTTTTTCTGATAAGAGTACTGGGAGGATGAGATCGGGATTTTACACATAATTGATACATAGTCAAGTTGGAGTTTCTTTGTGGAAAACTATTGATAAACAATGAAGTTATCGTTATCTAAACAAAGTGCCGCCGTTGCTGAATGGCCAAGCGGTAAAGGTGGCTCTGGCTACTAGGCTGATCTGAAATGAAAAATTAAAATCGTACTTTGGGTGTAATAAGAAAATTTCCGTGTGGTCGGATATTTTTTTGTTATGTTGAAAATTACTGTAACGGGGGAGAAATAAAAGTAAGATTTTCGACCAAACAAAAGAACGTTAATTTTACATTATTAACAAACGGATAAACCTATCTACAAAGCATCCAGTCGTACGATAGAAAATGTTATAAACTGTGTGCAATTTCGAACCCCGTTCGAATTTGCAGTGAATCGGATGAATAAATTTTAAAGGGCTGCATCTACCTAGGTGGGACAAAAAAAATGAATTTTACAAAAATAGTTTTATTCGATAGTATGTTCTTTTAGCTATATTCCCTGAAAGTTTCATCGAAATATTCCAAAAATTGAATGAGCTTCTAAAAGTCGGCCGGGCGAGCGGTCGCAGCACCATTTCAAATACTCTTTGCAAAGTCGGTTCAAAGTCCAAACACTCGGTTGAATGTCGGTTTCTCGAAACACTCTATACAAAAGCATGATATCTCGAGAACCATTTGATGGATTGTTTCCAATTTTACAAGAGATACCGACGAGAAACATGTAAAGGTCATTACCGAACTTACTTTTTTAAAATCGATCTTCATGTTTTAATAGTTAGTGAAAATGACGACTTTTTTCATAGATTTTGTGTGCTCGAGTTTCAATTCGTCGTCACGTAGTTAAAAAAAAGATTAAAAGAATCTACGATCATCGACGACTCGTATTTATTATTAACTTGAATAACCCGTTTAGTTTTTAGATTTCAGATGGATACCCGACTAGAAATTTTGATCCGGCAGCCTGATAACTGATAAGGCCCCTATCAAGCTGCGGTCCGTAATACCGTAGTACGGCACGCCTGATCTGTACCGGATGTCGACCGGATCAGTGGAACCCTAGTACGGGCGCGCCAAGGCACCCTGAACAGGCCGTAGTACGTTAGCCTATATGCCGCCGTAATATGGCGTCCATGGACGCCGTGTTACAGGACGACTGATCTGTGCCATATGTGGACCGGATCAGTAGAACATTAGTACGGGGGCGAGAGGGCACCCTGAACAGGCTGAAATACGGTTGCCAGTACGCCGCCGTAATATGGCGTCCACACACTCTATTACGGCACGCCTGCTCTGTGTCGGATGTCGGCCGGATGAGTGCAACCGTAGTTGGCGAAAAACGATTTTAAGGTTCGGTTTCATTGCCGTCTGCATATTTTATTATAGTCTTCGAGGTATATGCACCGGGACATTTTTATCAATTTCCTGACAAACAGTAGTGCAGAATGGATCGAAAAGAGTGCCGAAAAAAAGTATTGAGACGTTTGCGGGTGCGAAAGTGGCGTGCCGTACACGCGGAAAGAAAAAAAACAACGTGTAACGGAAATAAGTACCTCTCTTTTACCAGGTATGTACATATATATGTTTATTTATATATTCTTTACCTTTAAAACTAACCATATCCATTATTATTTGACACGCATAATAGCTATTATTTTTGTAATGGTATTTTTAGGGCCAAGCGGAGAATCGCATCCAAATCTTGGTGACAATAATGACTTGCTCATTAATGCAAGTTCCATAAGCAGTGCATCAGAAGATTCTGGACCTGATTCGATTTCTTCTAGTATCAGTGATAATACAGATCGCCAGACAAGTGATAATGCAAGTCAACACAACGAGAGCTCTAGTGATTCACCAAGTAGTGAAGAAGACACCTTCAACGAAACTGAAGAACTTCGTCAGTGGGCTCTCCAATGCCAGGTACCACACAATCAGTTGGATGCATTGCTAAAAATACTGCGCAGGAAATTGTTACCGGATTTACCCAAGTCATCGAAGACTTTCCTAAGAACATTAAGTTCTTAGGAAAGTCTTCGATGGTAGGTCTTAGGAAATCTTCGAAGGCATATATATATATATATATATATATATATATATATATATATATATTTCATTTCAGGCATATATACGGCAGCCGGCTCAGAGCCGTAACCGGCATCCTGATCGGGGGCTGATAAGGTATCCTGATCAAGGCCGTAACCGACATCCGTATCAGAGCCTGATAAGGTATACCGATCAGGTCCGTAACCGGCATCCGCATCAGATCCGGATGCAAAAAGCGTTTCACGCCTGGCAAAGCCCTGATACGGCGGCCTGTAAAGTGCCGTGGTACGGAACACGGCATGCCGGTTATGGCCCTAGTCTGCCCCGTAGCTAAATTTCTAGTCGGGTAGTTTAAGCTGGAGTCTCCACCGCTAAATGTGAAAAAAAATGCCATCATCTGCCGGCGGCCATGTTTTGGTTGTTTTTTGTATTTTTTGGTGATTTTCTTTTCAAAGGCTCGCAATTTATGTACCTTTATGTTTAAAAAATGCATTTCTTTTTCACTAACCGTTTCCGACAAAAAAATCAAAATTTGGTCATTTGTTTTGGTCTCTAGGTAGCCCCTTAAGATACGACTAAAACCGTTTCATAAAACGCAGTTTCGACAGAAGCGCAAAAAATAAAAGGGTAAATCGTAGCGGTGTGGTTCGCCATAGCGCAATGGGCGATCTGACCTTTTACAAAAATCGTTATGAATTTTAACAATTTTAAAATTTTCACAAACTCTTTGTGGCAAATTAAAGTTAAGACCCTAGGCTATATACATAAATTAAAAAATAGTTTTTTCGAAATGTCAAGCTTATGTAGACCCCTTAATAATGATAATATCAATATTAATGAAAGCAAAGATAATTATAGCAATAATAATAAGAAGAACAGCACCAACTATTATTATTATCGTTATTATTGTTGAATCAATTTGCAACGCTGATAACTTCATTGATAAATATTATTATCATTGTTGTTATTGTTCTATTTTTCCTTCACCACTTTCTAAACAACAATAGTGATTATCTTAATTTCTTATATACATACTTTTATTTATATTGGTAACTTTTTTTATTATTATCAACTGTTTATTTATTATTTATGAATACAAGTACAGCCACGAATATATGCCTTCACTTGTTAATTGCGTGAAGCAGACTGTTCATTAACGAGAGAGACAACTAGAGCCAAAGGCGGAGGAGGAGCAGGAGGGAAAAGAAGGGAAAGAAAAGATTGGAAATCTTTGGAAGGAAGGGCAAGGAAGCTGTGACAATGTCCATCTGTTATCGCCGTATGCAGTGTTCACACCTTTTTCGATTCTGTGAAGTGAGGACTGAGGAGATGGAGCGAAATGGGGGGGGGGGGCAGTTGCACACATCGAGTGATAATTATCGGCGTGAGAAAGTTCGCGTATCAAGCAACGAGGCTCGGCTCGTCAGTGAGCCCTTTCAAAAGGAGAGAATCCTCTGAAGAGCGAACGTCTCGAGGATCGAAGAGAGAAAAAAGTAGGCAAAGATCCAAGAAGATGAACGAAAGACGAAAGGGAGAACCGGAGAAGCTTGAGGCAGGGAGAATGCGAAAAACACACAAAGAGAAGAAAGGAGACTTGATTTACGAATCGAGTCATTAAATTGGACGTAAGGGTTCGCCAATGCGGCGCGCAAAGCATATACTGCGAGGAATGACTCTTCGGGATTTCCTTAATAAGATCTTAATTGCGTTTTCGCGGGATATCGAGGCCTCTGCGCAACGTGTCTCGTCCAATAACGCGCCGCCTCTCCGTATATGTCTGCTTATGACGTATACCTAAAAGTCCGAGTCGTGCCGAAGACAACGGAGAAATTTACGTTGGGTATTTTCTACAACTGCGGTAGGTCTGATTTAGGATCTTTTCTTCAAAGGTAAGCTTGTCCTTCAAAGCCCCTTGTAAACTGACTCCGGATAAACCGGTGTAAAGATGACGGTCCTGTAAAATGGTCGCCTAAAATGCAATGAAATGTACGATGGTGAAGAAACCATCAGTTGATTCACTTGCCAACTAGATCAAATAGGCACTAGTCTATTTAATCTGAGTTTTGACAGCCATTATGATATGGCCAAACTATGACCCGAGTGCGAAATTACGCAGATGAGTGTATGATATCGAATCAGCATGGTGCATTCACTTGTCGATGGACGCTGGGCTATTTAAGAGGCTACATATACCTAGAGGCCCGAAAAAAATCATGAAATTCCGATTTTTTCCTGGAAAACGGTTGGTGAAAGAGAAACGCTTTTTTTTAACACATACACTGTAAAAAAAGTCATTAAATTTACTATACTTTTACAATTGAAAATTTCTAAACTCGGAATATGAAACGCAAATTCGCACTTCAGTAATGGAAACTTCAGTAATGGAAATGAATTTTCATAGATGCGTATACATTTTAATATATGGGTCATTGAATATTAGTATGCTGCGTATGAGTTTTTCAACGCGCATCATAATCATACAAATATTTGTTTGATTAATGCAACAAACGTATATGATTTCCATATTTACACAAAAAGTTTTAAAATCACAATATGACTATTATTTTTAACTTCATTCTGTTGAAAAGTACAATACCTTGTACATTGAATATTACAAAAAACTGTTTAAAGAAATATGAAATTTAAAATACTTTTACAATACTATGGCAAATGAAATTTCAAAACTTAGTATATGAATGAATATTTAGGCTTTAGTGTTGTAAAATTCAATACCGGACCTACATTTCATACGGTTTTACATTTCGTAATACGTACGAATTGAATATTAATACAATATCTACAATTTTTCAAGGCATCTAATAGAAAAATGAATATTCTTAGTTGAAAAATACAACAAGCGTTTTGAATATATACAATGTAGATTCTGATAGACTGGAGAATATTTAGAAATGAATAGGACATTTACAATACGAAGGCACGTACATTTTCTGATTTACAACGAGACTGCTGAGCCTGGATCTCGCGAATCGGGTTCTCCTTTCGCGGGGTGAAAGTTGAAGACCTCCGAATTAACGTCGTTTTTTATTTTTGTTCCAATAGGCCTTAGTTGCTGAGATATCGCGATTTGAAAATTTGGGAATTTCGGACGGAGCCAAGCCGGTTTCGGCTCGCGCGTAGAGTACGTTGAGCGTTGATACTTGAGATAAGAGCGGCCGTAGCTAGTACGGTAATACGACGGACTGGCACTGAAAGTTCATGGTTCGCGTCCCCGTGCTTTTTTTTTAATTCAATTTTTTTTCTTTCTAATCTCTTTTAAGACTTTGCATGTGCAGATAAATAAGAAAATTCGAAAATATGTATTACTAGTTTTATTTATCTATTATATTAAAATAATTAATCCAAAAATGAAGTCACAATTACATAGCAAAATAATATTGTATAACAAATAATTAATCTAATAATCAAGTCACAATTACAAAGCAAAATAATATGGTATAAAAAATAAATAATTAATCTAATTCACACTTGCAAATTTCGCGGCAGGTAATTATTCTGATTCTTCTTCTATCAGATCGGTATGCTGACAAATTGGAGGGAGGAAACTATCGTAAAAGCAAGGGAAGCACAAAGGCTTACGACACCACGAACATAAGATGAACGCAATACCACCGCAACCACATTAATTATTTTAATATAATAGATAAATAAAACTAGTAATACATATTTTCGAATTTTCTTATTTACCTGCACATGCAGTCATGAGAGATTATAAAATAAAATAAAAATTGAATTAAAAAAAGGACGGGGACGCGAACCGTGACTTTTCAAGTGCCAACCCGTCGTCTTAACGTGTTAGCTACGGCCGCTCTTGTGTCAAGCATTAACGCTCAACGTACTCTACGCGCCAGCCGAAACCTGCTTGGCTCCATCCGAAACTCCCAAATTTTCAAATCGCGCTATCTCAGCAACTAAGGCCTATTAGAACAAAAATAAAAAACGACGTTAATTCAGAGGTCTTCAACTTTCACCACGCGAAAGGAGAAACCAATTCGCGACATCCAGGCTCTGCCTTCTCCTTGTTAGTATGTGTTTATTCGGATAGTCTGATTTAATATATAATTCAGTGCAGAAAACTTCAAATTCGTGCTTTGGTCAGCATGTTAAATCAAATCATAAAAAAACGTATCGAGTAACACCAAATCTAAAGTAAGTGATTAACACCCGCTGTCATGGTCTAGTGGTTAGCGTGCTCGCTATTGAACCAGCGGACGGAAGATCCCGGGTTCGAATCCTAGTCGCGTACATTTCGTCGTGAAATGTTTTTCTTCGGCATTTCACGGCGAAAATACAACTAAGTTAGAAATACGATTGTAGTCATGATGAATATAATACAGAGTGGGGGGGGGGGGGAGTGCCTGCGGCCGCAAGGAGAACAGGGGAAAGTAGAGGGGTAACGGTCACAATGAAGGGGTAGGATAGGAATAAACGCGAGAAATTACACCGAACAAAAGCAGCAAGTCTAATTAAAAACCCAAATCGATTCGCATTAATTTTTATCGCAGAAAGTAAATAATAACAATTACACTAACCTAACACCGTAAAATTAATACACTTTTCTATGCCAATTTTACTTTTTTTTAAATTAAAAAATGCAATCTGTGCGTATTAATTTTAATACGCTCACAATAGATACCTTGCGATACGTATATGATTTTTCCAGTACTTAAGTGTTGCGATATTACTGAACGATTATTAGACATTCGAAAAGCAGCCCATTGATTTTCAAATGACAATATTAAAATTCATAAACGGTATCTGTAAAAAGACTTCCTACACTTTTATATTAATTTTAATACGCACCGTAAAATAAATACACTTTTCTATGCCAATTTTACTTTTTTTTTTATTAAAAAATGCAATCTGTGCGTATTAATTTTAATACGCTCACAATAGATACCTTGCGATACGTATATGATTTTTCCAGTACTTAAGTGTTGCGATATTACTGAACGATTATTAGACATTCGAAAAGCAGCCCATTGATTTTCAAATGACAATATTAAAATTCATAATCGGTATCTGTAAAAAGACTTCCTACACTTTTATATTAATTTTAATACAGATTTTTTTTACAGTGTAGGTACACATTGGGAGAGCCTGAAAAAAATCACCGAAAAATACAGAAAAACATGGCCACCGGCAGATGAAATTTTTTTCCTGACGTTTGGCGGTGGACACTCTCTAGTTAAAACGGCGCATCTGAAATCTAAAAACCAAACGAGTTATTCAAGTTAATAATAAATACGAGTCGTTGACGATCGTCGATTTTTTAAATCTTTTTTTTTAACAACATAGCGATTAATTCAAACTCGAACATACAAAATCTATAAAACAAGTGGTAATTTGTACGTGACTATTAGAAAATGAAGATCGATTTAAAAAAAAGTAAGATCGTCAACGACGTTTAAATGTTTCTCATCGTATTTCCTGTAAATTTGGAAACAATCCATAAAGTAGTTCTCGAAGTATCATGTCCACCGACTTTGAAAAAGTCATTCGAGAAAAACGCGTTTTAAGTTTGAAGCATGGTGCTGCTGCCGCTCGCCCCGCCGACTGTTGGAAGCTGTGGCTCATTTAATTTTAGTAATATTTTAATGACATTTGCAGGAAATATAGCTAAAAGGAGATACTGTCAATTTTTTTTTTTTTTGGAAAATGCAATTTTTGACATACCTAGGCCCGTTAATTTAAGTCTTGATTACCTTCATGATCTTACCTCTGATGCAAGATGCAAGTATATGGCAATTGGAGATGGACACTGCGCCATTAAATCAGAATCTTGATGACCATGGAGGTTTTATCAAGTGCCCGATTCTGGAATCATCAAGCCGTTGTCATTGATGTTTTCTTGATCATTGATCAATCATTGGAAATGCATTGGATTCCAAAGTTCTCTGGCTGGCTGTATTTTCCTACCTGTTGGCCTCTGCCATTGTCCAAGTTCGGCTGCCGAAAGATTGCCACCCAGAGGACCTCTTTCTCTCTGTCTCTTTCGATTATATATATATATATATATATATACACACACACACACACACAGACATATATGAATCGGCGTTCACATTCATGAGAAAGATCTCAGTTGGAATGCGGTTCCGCAGGCCTCACACACACACGCGTAGGGGTTGCGTGGTCCAGGACTCCTATGTTGGTGGCTGTATGCGCGATCCTCTCTGCGAATAGGTTAGGATGGTGTGGTGCGCCGCAACGTGATGGTCTCTCAAGGGCCTTTGAACGTTACAGCTGTGCACGTGTGTATGTGTGTCTTCCCACCTCGCTTTCCCTCTCTCCCTCTCTTTCGTTGGGAACGATGAACAAGGAACACTGGGCATATCTGGGATAAGAGAGACAAAAAAAGATACCCAGGATACACGTAAAGCTCTCCGGAAGGTCCAATCGAGCCTTGCGTGCTACGCCCTGTCTCTGGAGTTCTCGCTTCTTTGCGGAGAGTCTACCTTATTTCGGTGGTAGTCCTTCATTGCGGGAACAGGATAACATTCAGGAGAGAAGCTCTCACGGATTGTCGAATCGTCGTAGCTCTTTTCAAGATCGAATCTCTTCTGTGGCGCTGGAGCGAGCAGAGCCTCTGGGGAATTCCAAGATGGATCATTGACGATGGCTTGTACTGCATGATCTCCTGTTATCCGCTCAACAGTTTTGTATCCCCGGCAATGTTGGCAGCTTGTTCTATGCTTGGTAAATGTTCTATCGACGAATTGCCTATAACTTCGTCACGTATTTTACGATGGAAGGGGCCTCCAGACAGGCAAGGAGTCCAACGGGGTTCTGCGAGACCGCAAAGCGGAGCCGTGGGCTTCTCTCACAGGTACACGCAAACTGGAGCATTCTCTTCCATGCGTTTGCCGAGGGCTAAACGCGCAATGTGTTTCGCTCCCTCTGTCCAAAAGCGCGCAGGAACCAACGGAGAGAAGCTCCGACATTTGAGGTTACCGAGAGTATCTAAGGGAGAAAAAGAATGGAGCGAAGATTAATTTTGTGCTGTTCGCCTTTTGCCACTATGCGGTTTCCTATTAGCCCCCTTCCTCCATTCCAGAACTGCGCCGAAGGGCTCCCTTTTCATTTGGAAGGACTCGCCCGCGTTCTACGCCCTAAACCCTTTCCATCCCAACCTCTCCGCCTCAATTGCCTACCCTGTTTGACTGCTCGATGAGCGAAACGATCAAAAGTTCTTATCTGCCATCGATCCGACCCGTATGCCGGATCGTGTGATCCCTTAATGCTCTACGCTATTCCCACGATTTTCCTTTGTCTAATTCATTCATGTATAAGGGTATTTGTCTATTTCTTTTTTGTAACTGTAGTTTGAAAGGGTTGGGCCCATTTTGGGCAATTTCAAACTGCCCACATGGTGGATCGAGTCGATGACCAACGACCCCCTGATCGGTGGGTGCAATAAACCTGACAAAGAAGTCTGGCCTTTTAGCAAGCCCAAACCAGCCTACATGTTCAATTGAAAGAAAATTTAGTTCATGGAGTATGGCAAAGTCCGCAAACCGTCATTGATGTATGGTCATCCTACTCTATGAGATATCACTACGCGTTGACGTGTAGTCGTAGGATGAAAGGAATAGCGCAACGACCAAAGCGCAACTAAGCTTCGTATCGTATCCGGATGTAAACACTGGTTGGCGATACGTGTATGAAGTGTCGTAGAACAATTATCGCGATATGCCAACGCAACGTATCGCGATTACCCTCGGGAAAGATTACCACAGCTACTGTTGTCCCTCTATGTCCCGGGTTCAAAGTTTCATGTGTGATTTTTTTTTTGCGCGGCGGTCAAAGGATGCAACCTAACCGTAGTCCCTGAGGGAGAAACAGGTCATTTGGCATAGCGGCGCGTTGGAACTCGGTATCAACTTCCCATGTTATCTTGTTAATACGATTGTGTAGCATTGTCGAACTGGTTGTCATCGCGACGGATGATGAAAAAACTTTTGCAACGCCTTCATTCCAGCCATTAATGACAGTTGTTTTTCGGACATCAGGGGTGTCTTCGTAAATGGACACCTAGATAGCATTAATGGACAACTAGATAGCACAAATTGACAAGTAGACAGCACAAACAGACAACTAGATAGACATCTAGGGACATCTACATAAATGGACATGTGGATAGCACACCGGCCCGGATTGACGGTTCATTTTATTTTATGCCACTTGCTGCCTTTGGTGCAACACCTCCTCAAGGTGGTTTCAAGGTTTCTTCAAGGTGTCTTTGAGCGGCCCATTTTCGTCTACACGTATTAGTCGTTCCTATGGGAATCGCGGGGACAGAGAAGCTGAGGGTTGGCGGTGGGTACCACACGGGGGAAGATTACCCTGGAGGACATGCAAAAGAGAAAAGGAACATATCGCGTGTTGAGCCATTCGGAGGCCCCGATCCCGCCAACGTAGTCGACAGCGCCATTGCTTTTGGACCACCGGCACTTTTGGCCACTCCCGGCTCCAGGCCTCGTTCCTGCTCGTTCTCTCGCCCCTCACTCCCTCGCGCCTTCCCACCTTTCTCCCTTGCTTTTGCCGTTTGATCCGGGCGCGGCGATTCTTCGCACGGTCTTTTCTCGTCGCTCTCAAAGAGGGCGCTCTCCTCGAGCCAACCTTTCCTCCGGGCATCAACCAACATACGAGGTCCACTATACAGGCATACATGCGGGTCCGCGGGAGGCTCTTTCTCATCCCGCGCCCCCCTCGGTAACAACGACGCCCAACCTTCCCTGTTTTCCGCCACACGTGCGATCACCTTCTGCCCACCGCCTCCCCTCATTCACGCGGGTCATCGTTGCGACAAAGGACTCTTGGTCGCTTCCCACGGAGTGGCAACTTTGGGAGTCGGCAAGACGAATGTACGGGGTGTAAAAACAATGGCCCAAATTAATGGATCGGTCATCAGGCTTTTACTGATACATTGACGACCAAGATTGTCTTTGGTAGAGCTAATCAATGATCCTGGAATCTCCTTGTACTGCGGATAGTTACTGATGAGCTCCGGATACTTGGTTACCAGTTGACGGGCTACATCTATCTGGGTCCAAAACTGCATTTTTCAAAAATATTTTTATTTCATAGTAGGTATCACCTTTTAGCTATATTCCCCGAAAATTTCATTGAGATATTCCTGAAATTGAATAAGCTACAGCTTCTAACAGTCGGCCGGGTGAGCGGTAGCAGCACCATACTTCAAACTTTAAACGCATTTTTCTCGAAACACTGTTTTTAAAGTCGGTGGACATGATAACTCGAGAACCACTTGATGGATTGTTTCCAAATTTACAGCAGATATGATGAGACACATTTTAAGGTCGTTAACGATCTCACTATATTGAAATCGATCTTCATTTTTTAATGGTCACGTGAAAATGACGACTTTTTTCATAGATTTTATATGCTCGAGGTTGAATTCGTTGCCACGTTGTAATAAAAAATATTTAAAAAATCGACGATCGTCAAGGACTCGTATTTATTGTTGGCTTGAATAAACCGTTTGGGTTTTAAATTTTGGATGGTCCGTTAAAGCTGGAGAGTGTTCACCGCCGAAAAACGTCATCATCTACCGGTGGCCATGTTTTTGTTGTTGTTTCTGTACTTTTTGATGATTTTTTTAAAGGCTCTCAGCATATGTACCTTTGCGGCTGGGGGTAAGTAATGAAGAAAGCAAGAAAGAAAGCAGAGGAGTGGGTGCAAGGAGGAAGGGGGAGGAGAAAGAGGTGGAGAGAACAATTAAGCTAAGAAAAAGAGCGAAATGGTAGACAGTGACAAGGGAAAGAGTATGCAGAGTGGAAAATAAATTAAGGAATTACGTGAGTTTCGAAGCCAAAAAAAGCAAGTTTTCTCCATTCAAAAAAATATAAGATATAAAATATTGTATTCAAATGTTAAGCACATAAAAGAGCAACATTTAAACAATATTTAAAAATAATTTCATCAAAAAATTTGGGAAAATCAGCCGGTGGGACCTGGTTTTCGGAGACCCTAAAAAAAGTGATCTCGTGGTGGTCAGGATAACCCATGATAGCTTTATCTGAAATTTAAAAACCAAATCTTTTCTGTTAGTAGTTAAGTATAGCTCGTGATTGAAGGAAGGATTTGTACAAAAATTGAACTTTGAATTTTTTGCAGAGTTGTATGTAAAATAGTTCAATCTTTGGTACAATTTACACCACGTATTGCCTTGCAAAATTAGTTGTAATAAAAAAATTCTATTTATCACTAGTCAATGCTATTTTGGAGAAGTGTGCAAAATTTCGATAAGATCGGTGCATTAGTTTTTGAGAAATCGTGTCCACTGGCTTCAAAAATAGTGTTTTGAGAAAAATGCGATATACCTCCGTCACTCCCGGGCGGTCTTTCCCAACGGGAGGAATTCCCAAAGGCTCTCTCTCCTAGACTTTTACTCCGATTGACTTGAAACTTAGGGAGAATATTCTAGACATATAGTGTTATTAGATAATAAAAAAAATATTTTTCAACATTTTCAAACTCACGTAAGCCCTTAAGGTAGATGTAAGAGAAAAATTAGCATTTTGTAAAAACACTTGTCAAAAAAGTTGTGCAAAAAAAACTCGATTTAAGGAGCTATACCAGTGTGACACTTTCAAAAAGTCGATTTTTGTTGCCTTTTTCGACAGTTCATACTTTCAAGAATAGAATTATCATTCATATGAATATCATTTTATCTTGCAATAATCAATAGTTACATTTTGAAACGCGTTTTTCTCGAAATGGGATTTTTGAAATTTGCCGACATTGTAACTCAAAGAGCAATTATCCGATTGACTTTAAATTTGAACTGAATACTCTTGAATATATTTACTCTACAATGACGTAGGATATTTTTGATTTGATGAAAATTGACGATTTGGCATTGAAAAAAACGACCATTTTATAGGCAAGAAAACAGACTTTTTTTATAACTACGCCATTTTGTTAGATTTTGATATTTTTGGAAAATCCTTCGTCATTGTATAGGAAATCCTTCCAGTTCAACAACATTTTTTTCTTTTCCGGTTTCAGGTACTTAATCGGCCGGAATCATGTCAGCAGTGGAGGAACTTTTTTTGGGGGCCTCCGAAGGCAGCGCATAAGTCGCTTCGGTCTCAATATTTTTCTATGAAAAAATTATGTAATATAAGTCAAATATAGCCAGATATATTCTTAATTTTCCGAAACATTTAATTGAGTACTTTTCTTCCAAAAAATTTCGGAAAATCACCCAAACTAATTCGATCATATGAACCTTCGTGTTAAAAATACGTGCGTTTCATTTTCGCCAACCGTTTCCCCGAAAAAAAAACGGAATTTGGCAATTTCTTTCGGACCTCTAGGTAGATGTAGTCCCTTAATGTACATGAGAATAGTAGCTGGAGTAAACAGATCACCAATGAGCCTTCTGCCGATGCACTGACGACTGAAACACCTGATTCCTGCCTCCGGTAGGTCCCTCCAATCGTCCCGGAATCTCCTCGCACTGCGGATAGTCACCGATGAGCCGCGGATGCTTACTTATCAGTTGATAGGATTCGTTAACGGACCACCAAGTCCGGCAATTTCATCCGACCGTGTGGCCCGATGGCACCACAATGTAGCCTTCATTCAGGATGATTCAGGAGGCGATTTGGCACGTTCGTACTTCCTGCACGAAAATAATACTCACGAGGCAGCCAACCGTCTCGTTTGATCGCGCAATAAAATTTCGTCGGAGCACGAACTCTGTCGCTTCCTCGCGGCCCCCATGCCCCGACGAGCATTAAGACAGTTTACTCAGTCAATTGTGCGGAGGCTGGGAGAGACGTATGTGTTCCCATAGCAATTTTTGCCGCCGGGTGTGCATACTTTATGAGAGAGCCGAGGGTGAATTAAGGAGCGAAATAAGTGTAACGAAACGAGCAACCGCCCGAAATAAGAATCGTCGGGAATAATTACTTAATCCGTCGTTGTCTCCGGGTTGCTAGAACGAGACCGAGACCGAGAGAGAAAGCCAACGAGTGCAACGTACGGAGATGCGAGTCAAGGAAGACCGGAGGCCCTTCGGAGACTGCTGGTGAAGAGTCTGCGAGTTGGACGCGGAATCTTTGATACACATTTTTCGCGATCTGCATGCCCAATGGTCCGGCGGTGGCTCAAGGGCCCAAACGCTATGCGAAACGGATCATACGCCCTTTTGCGTAATAGGCGGTTTGAGGCTCGTACCAAATATAGTTTTGAGTTGCCGTCATGTACTACAACGCCGTGTGCACATCTCGCCCTCTCTCTCTCTCTCTCTCTCTCTCTCTCCCTCTCTCTCTCTCTCTCTTGCTCCCCAGAGGCAAACCGCGGCTCTCGAACACTTTCGTGCAAGGGAAACGATTTGTTTAAGGTCCCATAAAACCGCGCGCAGAGTGAACAGGAGAGAGAAAACGTGAGAGGGAGAGAGGAGAGGCAAATAGAGTGAGAGCAGGGCAAATAGAGACAGAAAGAGAGAGAGAGGCTCCCTGGAGCTTAATGGAACAATGGCGAAAGAAGACGCTCATAGTGACCGGGCGGGACCTTCGCGCCAAGTCGGACCCGAGTCAATGAATCTGCTGGCCTTTTCCCATGCTCGCGGCACGACAACGACCAGCACGAGAACGATCCATTCGTTGTCGTCGTCCCTTTCTCTCTCTCTCTCTCTCTCTCTCTCTCTCTCTCTCTCTCTCACGCAGAAATTCCTTCTCCCTCCTTCCTCCTCCCATCGACGCTCGTGGTACTTGCGCGATCTCTCGCGCAGTTCTCGTGCCCTATGCTACGGAAGACTCGATTTTATTAGCTTCTGAGTCATTCGTACCACACCGCGAGAGAATCGTCGGGAGCGAATTTCTCGCTCATCGTAGCCGCGCTACGATCAGACGAGCGGACGCTTTTCCTCGGCAAAGTACTTGGGCAAGGATGCTGTAGTCCGGTCGGGCACGGCAATTGGAAAAATGACCGGCGTAGTTGTACTCGTGACGCTTGGCCTTGAAGCACCTATTTCTTCGCGGCATGACGATGAATTATTACATAAATTGAATGCTCATGCAATGATATTTGTGATTTTATCATATCGGAGGTGTACTCGAATGTGATTTAATATTTTATATCATTTATACACTACGAATAATTCGTTTATTGTAACTCAAGATGGGGTAGGCGGTATCCTATAATTAATGGAAAATAATGGTTAATTAGAACATTGATATTGTAACATTATATGATACTACTATATGATGATTTATATATTTATTATTATTATTATCATGATATATGTATATAACAGTATGTGAAATACATGTATATTAAAAATTGGCATATGTAATATATTTTTTTATCAATAGTTGATATATTTAATATTGTATGTCATCATACATGGCAGCGTGATATTGAACTTATTATACATATGAGGCATTCAAGGGCAACTCATGTGGTCATCGGCTTAACTCCCTTGAATTCAGTTGAAGAATTTTTTTCGGGCATATTTTGGTCCAAAAAAAGAGGTTTTTTCAGATTTTTATCACTTGTTTTACCCCAAAAAATAACTTTTTTCCATGACATATGACTCAAAATAAATTTCGATCAGGTTTAAAATTCTGAATTTTTTTTTCATAAAATCTATAACTAAAAACAATTATTTTCATCATAGTTTGAGAGTGAGCCGAGAATAATTTATTTTCTTTTAATAAAAGAAAAAAATTCAAAATTTTGAAAATTAATCATTTCAATGATGGTTCCCTGTAGGAAAGAAAAAAAGAAAAATAAATCATATCTTGGTAAAAAAAACTTTCCCTATATTTTGAGAGTGAAACGCTGAAAATTCGCCCAATAATTAGAATAACATTGAAAACAGCTATTTCAGTAGCTACTATAAAAATATCGCTAACTCGTGTCGCCATGAAAAAAACTTACAGTATCAAAGCGGAGTGGCATTTTTTTGCTACTGCGCACGGCAAAGGTCCATGCGATGGAATTGGCGGAACTGTCAAAAGAGAAGCTGCAAGAGCAAGTCTCGGCGCCAGAGTGATAAGCAAACAACGACTGCAACAGAACTATATACTGGGCAAACAAAGCTGGACGACTTCAAGATATAACTGTTCAATATTCAAGGGCAGAATTTTATAAAAAAGGAAAACCGGCTATCGAAAAATCTTTTGAAAATGTCCGTACGGTGCAAAATCTGCAAAAAGTTCACTGCCTAATCCCCGATTCAGATGCAGATGGTACAGTAATTGTGAAAGATTACTCCACTTCGACATCCCATGAAAAATTTCGGATTCTCCCATGAATTGAAAAAGTTTTTTTTTTAGATAACCGTAGAAAAAGAAAGTTCTCCTTAAACTTGAACTGTTTCAATTTTGTTTAATGACTTTGTATAATAAATGTATGGTTTTTTTCAACTAAAATAGCTTTTTTCAATGTTATTTTTAATATTAGGCGAATTTGCAGGGTTTTACTCTCTAAATATACGGAAAAAAATTGTTTCACCAAGGTATTATTAATTTTTCTTTATTTCCTACAGGGAACCATCATTGATATATTTAATTTTCAAAATTTGGAAATTTGTTTGTCTAATTAAAAAAATATATAAATTATTCTCGGCCCACTCTCAAACTATGATGAAAATATTTGTTTTTAGTTCTAGATTCTATCCAAAAAACATCAGAATTTTAAGCCTGGTCGAAATTCATTTTTATTCAAAAGTTATGAAGAAAAGTTATTTTATGGGGTAGAACAAGACATAAAAATCTGAAAAAACAACCTCTTTTTTGGACCAAAATATGCCCGAAAGAAATTCCTTAACTGAACCCGAGGGGATCAGCCCGATGACCACGTAAGTTGACCTGGAATGCCCCATATATATATATATATATATATATATATATATATATATCATAATGGATATAGATGTTTTATGAAAATTATTATATTTGTTATTTAAAACATTGTATGTTGTTTCTTCATTTTATCGCCCACACACACACATACACATATATATATATATATTACATTTTTTGTATATACGATAAATTTGATAATGAATAATTATAAAATTTAATGTTGTATGATATTATATATGACAGCGTATTACTGGACTTATTATTTTATATTTATTTTTATATTTTGTAATTTACACAAATAATATATTTAATATTTTATTTTAAAGGCATAACACTGTTTCTCAACACGGCCTCCATCCGGAAGCCACATGCTTTTGTAATAATATATTTTATAATAATTTTTATATTTTTGACTATTAAACATTGCATGATCTTTAATTTCAATATATATATACACATACATATATACATATGTGTGTGGGTGTATATATAGCAAGTTGAATAGTCAAACATCGCTAAATAAATCGATTTTTTCGCGAGATCGATACCATCAGTGAAAATTGAGTTTGTCGAGAAAAGCCAACCGACTCGTCGGAGCCAAAGGCGAACAAGGAGCACGAGCGGGCGAGAGAGAGCGAGAGAAGAGAGGGACAGCCCTTTCTGTATACAACTGCGAAGACGAGAGATCCCCCGGATTGAACCTGTCCTCCATACACGCATACGAAAGCATCGTCATCCGCGTGCTGGTTAACGGATGTTGAGATCTTGGCAACAAGGGGGTACGTGAGATGGCGAGAACTCCCTCGGGGCGGGGTGTCAACTCTGCACCGTGCAAGTCGCCTCTGTGTCAAGTCGCCACTTCAACTCGCCGTCTGTTCAACTTGCCAAAGCGGGCAACTCGCCACAGACCCAAGTGGACACCGTAGCAGCCCGCCGTTTCCCCGACGCTCGCGTAACCCCACTCTTCAGATTCGGGCCGGGCATTTTTTGCTACCGTTTCAACTCGCACCGTGTCTCAACTCGCCACGCGCTGCGTGCTCAACTTCCATTTCCTAGCGACTGTACTTTTTCCGAATCACCCATACCCGGGAACGAGAAATATACAAGCAAAATGTTTTCACATGTACCGACTACCCGCTCTGTCAGTTCGCTAGTTTATCGACTGATTTTGAATGGAAATTTCACGAGCGGCATTTTTCTATAGCTTTATTCCTTAATAATGCCACGAACATATATGTAGTCTGGTGGCCTCGTACAGTTGGACAGATTTTCGTTGCCGTTGAATATAGGATTATGATCTTCAAGAGGATGTTTAATTTTGTTCTGAATTTCATTTCTTGTGGCTCTTGATTTATTCTTAAAAATCATTGTGCAAAGTCTACATTTTATAATCAACTTTTTAATCATCAAAAATATCGATGAAAAAATCATATGCATTTACAAGAAATTAATATCATAAAACGATTAATTTCATTACAGATTTAAACGTCCACATTATTATTATCCATGTTGTTCAAACACTTAATGCCTCAGAACAGTGCATGTCGGATATATTTATTTTTCATTAATGTGTGACATATCGTCTACTATATATGAAAAAATTGAATCATCGTATAACATGAATACGCTGTGTTGAAAAGCGCAGAATCATTAAGGGTGGGGGGTAAGGATAATTTGCTATAAAAAAGCATATTTTCGATATTGTTTGTTGACGACACTGTTTATATATATTTATTTATATAATTAGTATAAGATAAAAGGACATTTGAAGAATATTCTGTGAAATTTTCGTTAACAATTGTGCAGAAATAAGCCAGTGACAGCAAATATTCTCAGACGCCACCAAAAAAAAGTTACATTGCGGTGAACTGCATAACTCACCACTGGATAATCCGAAAAAAAATCCAAGAAGATTGTATTAGTTAATAAGTTTCTTGAGGTAACGCTGTCGCGTTTTTATTTTTATTTTTTTTATTTTCAATTGTTAGTCACACCTAGAAGACAAAATAGCGATTTTTCATTTAAAAAATTGGAACCTATATTATTGCAAAATGAATTAAAATGATGAAAAAAAACTCGTCAGCGTTACCTCAAGAAACTTATTAACTAATACAATCTTCTTGAAGTTTTTTTCTCGGATGATCCAATGATGAGTTATGCAGTTCACTGCAATTTTTTGGAGGTGTCTGCAAAGATGTGCTCTCAATGGCTCATTTCTGCATAATTGTTAATGACAATTTTACAGAATATTCTTCAAATGTCCTTTTATTATATACTTCTTACACAAATAAATACATATCAGCTGTGTCGTAAAAAAAAATTATCCTAAATATGCTTTTTTTCGTAGCGAAATAGCCTTACCCCCCCCCCCCCCGCCCTTGCCCTTAACACGTCTGGCCACCCTGGCCACTCGAAAAATGGGCATTATTTTTTAAAAGTCATAAACTCAACAGTATAAAACAATATATGTTAATTTTTTAACCTAAGGTAAGAGACAGCTTTGAAAATGCCTCAAATAAATTTTATTTTAAAGTATTATAGGACGAATATTATTGTAAGATGAATTTCCGTTTCAGGCAAACAACGAAAAAGCATCTTCGTTGACAGAATCATGAAGAAAAAAGTTTATTTTTCATGTTGCCAAGTAACGACGTAACTTGGCTCGGATCAGTACAGTAAATACTGAAGCGAAGGAACGGATTTATAAATAAAAGGATCATTGTCGAATTTTTGTCAATACTTGTGGTTTTATTTATTTAACTCTTTAAAAGAATGCACAGCCGTCTCGGATTTTTTTATGCTACGATTCACATCCTACATTAATAACTGTTCAATAGCCGGGTAAGTAGGGAAAAATTGGCCTCGCATTTTTTCCAGCGAAATTTGGAGTGTATTCTGAGGTGTAAAAAAAAACGAATTTTCTGAAAATGTCATCCCCGTCAGCGCAATGGTTTTAGAAAAATGAATTTTTTTTTAAATATAAAAAAATTCCGAAAACGGGTAAGTGGATCAATTTGATTTTTTTTGGTAGTTGTTCCAATCAAACGTGTCACGAAATACAATTAGAGAACATTTTGCGAAAGATTAAGATTTGAAAAAAAAATAATGTTCCTTGTTTTATTATTTTTTACTATAATCCACTTGGGGTACAATAATGAAATTTTTTTCATATAATCTTTGGGCACCTTATTAGATTATATAATTTTTTTTTAAACGATCGGATTGGTACGCCGCAGTGAAAAAAAAAGAAACTATTGATATATTTTAGTTATATAGATATATAACTAAAATATATCAATAAAGTCTGATATGTGACTAAATGATCGGTTTGGTACGCCACAGTGAACAAAAAAGAAACACACTTTATTGATATATTTTAGTTATATAGATATATAACGGAAATATATCAATAAAGTGTGTTTCTTTTTTTTTCACTGTGACGTACCAAACCGATCATTTTGAAAAAATTATATAATCTAATAAGGTGCTCAAAAATTATATGAAAAAAATTTCGTTATTGCACCCCAAGTGGATTATAGTAAAAATAAAATAAAAGAAGGAACATTTTTTTAAACTTTAATCTTTCGCAAGATGTTCTATAATTTTATTTCGTAACACGTTTGATTGGAACAAGCACCAAAAAAATCAAATCGATCCACTGAACCGTTTCCGGAATTTTTTTATATTTAAAAAAAATTCATTTTTCTAAAACCATTGCGCTGACGGGGATGACATTTTCAGAAAATTCGTTTTTTTTACACCTCAGAATACACTCCAAATTTCGCTGGAAAAAATGAGAGGGCAATTTTTCCCTACTTACCCGGCTATTGAACAGTTATTAATGTAGGATGTGAATCGTAGCATAAAAAAATCCGAGACGGCTGTGCATTCTTTTAAAGAGTTAAATAAATAAAACCACAAGTATTGACAAAAATTCGACAATGATCCTTTTATTTATAAATCCGTTCCTTCGCTTCAGTATTTACTGTACTGATCCGAGCCAAGTTACTTCGTTACTTGGCAACATGAAAAATAAACTTTTTTCTTCATGATTCTGTCAACGAAAATGCTTTTTCGTTGTTTGCCTGAAACGGAAATTCATCTTACAATAATATTCGTCCTATAATACTTTAAAATAAAATTTATTTGAGGCATTTTCAAAGCTGTCTCTTACCTTAGGTTAAAAAATTAACATATATTGTTTTATACTGTTGAGTTTATGACTTTTAAAAAATAATGCCCATTTTTCGAGTGGCCAGGGTGGCCAGACGTGTTAAGGGCAAGGGCGGGGGGGGGGGGGGGTAAGGCTATTTCGCTACGAAAAAAAGCATATTTAGGATAATTTTTTTTACAACACAGCTGATATGTATTTATTTGTGTAAGAAGTATATAATAAAAGGACATTTGAAGAATATTCTGTAAAATTGTCATTAACAATTATGCAGAAATGAGCCATTGAGAGCACATCTTTGCAGACACCTCCAAAAAATTGCAGTGAACTGCATAACTCATCATTGGATCATCCGAGAAAAAAACTTCAAGAAGATTGTATTAGTTAATAAGTTTCTTGAGGTAACGCTGACGAGTTTTTTTTTCATCATTTTAATTCATTTTGCAATAATATAGGTTCCAATTTTTTAAATGAAAAATCGCTATTTTGTCTTCTAGGTGTGACTAAAAATTGAAAATAAAAAAATAAAAATAAAAACGCGACAGCGTTACCTCAAGAAACTTATTAACTAATACAATCTTCTTGGATTTTTTTTCGGATTATCCAGTGGTGAGTTATGCAGTTCACCGCAATGTAACTTTTTTTTGGTGGCGTCTGAAAATATTTGCTGTCACTGGCTTATTTCTGCACAATTGTTAACGAAAATTTCACAGAATATTCTTCAAATGTCCTTTTATCTTATACTAATTATATAAATAAATATATATAAACAGTGTCGTCAACAAACAATATCGAAAATATGCTTTTTTATAGCAAATTATCCTTACCCCCCACCCTTAATGATTCTGCGCTTTTCAACACAGCGTATTCATGTTATACGATGATTCAATTTTTTCATATATAGTAGACGATATGTCACACATTAATGAAAAATAAATATATCCGACATGCACTGTTCTGAGGCATTAAGTGTTTGAACAACATGGATAATAATAATGTGGACGTTTAAATCTGTAATGAAATTAATCGTTTTATGATATTAATTTCTTGTAAATGCATATGATTTTTTCATCGATATTTTTGATGATTAAAAAGTTGATTATAAAATGTAGACTTTGCACAATGATTTTTAAGAATAAATCAAGAGCCACAAGAAATGAAATTCAGAACAAAATTAAACATCCTCTTGAAGATCATAATCCTATATTCAACGGCAACGAAAATCTGTCCAACTGTACGAGGCCACCAGTTTTTCTTTCACACGATTATTATATGAGTTTTCAGTTCTCTTAGTATTGCTTATCGTTACTCTCAAGTACTCCAAAATGACGCTTTTTTCCGCGAATTATGGAAGAATTAAAATTTTAGGAGACTGCATATATGTTCGTGGCATTATTAAGGAATAAAGCTATAGAAAAATGCCGCTCGTGAAATTTCCATTCAAAATCAGTCGATAAACTAGAGAACTGACAGAGCGGGTAGTCGGTACATGTGAAAACATTTTGCTTGTATATTTCTCGTTCCCGGGTATGGGTGATTCGGAAAAAGTACAGTCGCTAGGAAATGGAAGTTGAGCACGCAGCGCGTGGCGAGTTGAGACACGGTGCGAGTTGAAACGGTAGCAAAAAATGCCCGGCCCGAATCTGAAGAGTGGGGTTACGCGAGCGTCGGGGAAACGGCGGGCTGCTACGGTGTCCACTTGGGTCTGTGGCGAGTTGCCCGCTTTGGCAAGTTGAACAGACGGCGAGTTGAAGTGGCGACTTGACACAGAGGCGACTTGCACGGTGCAGAGTTGACACCCCGCCTCCCTCGGTATATAAACGAGAGTGGAAATATTAGAGAAGATCGGCGGAGGCGGCGATCCTCTGATAGATCGCCCAAATTGCTGACCAACCGTCCATTTATTTTTCTTCGCTCTCGACCCGACCCGGGCGGACTTGTATTCGTGCTTCATCTTTCTCTACACATCGCGACCATCACGTATCTCCTCTCCTTTCGCCTCTCTGTTGAAACTTTGTCGGGTTGGGCGCCTCTGTTTTCTTCTCCCTCTTCCTCCCCCACCCCCCTCACGCTCTCTCACTCTCCCTTTCGCTCTCTCTCCCCCCTCCGCGCGCATATGGGTTTAAAATCTTCGGAAAAATTTGAACCCGGGACTCGTGGTCTTGTTGGCCATTTTTTTCAACACGTTTGCTAAACATTCTTCTTATTTAAAACGCGAAAAATGCCCAATTTAAAAAAATGGCTCACTATTTTTTTAAGGCGTTACCCCCACTTGGAGCGCAAAAAAGGCCTTTTTCATGAATTTTTTTAAAGAAAACTACAAAACTTTTTTAATCGATCAATATACCATCTTAAAGAACACATCTTGAAGAACTTTCAGTCATTTTTTTATTGAAAAATATTACATTGTTTAGTGGCAAATGGCCGTCAATGACATAATGTTTTTATATACACGGTTTGCGGTGACCAACATTGCGGCGACGTGGATCATCTGAAAAAAAAATGCGGATGGATTTAGTCAAATATAAGTATAAACTAGTCTTTAATCGAAGGATTTTAAAAAATATTCATTTTTCACAAAATGGCGGACAGTCAAAGTTAATGGTTCGATTTTAACGAAAAAAAAACGGCCGTGTTTTGGCTATAAAACTGCCATTTTTTTTTCGAGAAAAAAAATCGAACGATTAAGGATGTACGGCAACTAAGTTATTTACTACTGTTCGAATTGAAACTCACTGACATTGTAAAGGAAAATATCGAGAACTTTTTGAGATTAAAAAAACAAAATTTGCCCACGTGAATGCTGAGATAAAGGAGTTCAAAGTTGGGTCATTTAACACGGGGAACATAGGACTGTACGTCCAAAATTCCCTTTACATTGGCAAAAAAGGTATTTCCGGAGTACTCTTTTGTAAAAAAAACTTTTGTGCGGTATCGCTGTAATATGCATGATACGGTAAAAATAAAAAATCGACATGTGCCCATATATTTTGCGAGATATTGCGAGTTAAATGGGACCGTTTTCGTATTTCTTTAGCTCGTATGTCGTAACCACGACAACGTCAGGGAAAACGTACATCAAATCGGCAACTAAATTTGCAGTTAAAAATTGAAAATTCTTCTTGCTGTACCGCATGTTTTACTTTGAGCTGTGGTAAATCTCCTTTTTAGCTTCAATGAATACTACAATTATTTAATTTAGTCTTTGAATGCGATTTTTGCAAATTGCATAATCAGTTCTGTAACGACTCTGCAGTAGCTGCCATACATTCTTAAAGACTACATTTTCATGTATTAAATAAGCCTGCAAAATTTCAAGAAGATCGGTTCATTAGTGTTCGAGTAATCTTGGTCACCGACTTCAGAAATGCCATTTTGAGAACAACGCGTTTAAAGTTTCAATTTCAGTTTACACGAAGAAAATATTTTTTTTGTAAACTTACATAGAGTCATCTATTCCGGGCATAAAAAAAACTGCACTTCAAATTGCACTTAAAAAAAATGCAATAAAAAAAATCGATTTTTTCAAAATCGCAAGTGGGGGTAACCCCTTAAGTTTATACATAGGGGCGCATTTAACGATTTTTGCTTCATAGTGTAATAATGACCGTTTGTGACAAGGCAACGAAGAAAAAATTGATTATTATTCCATCATCGGAATATATATATATCTAACTTTATTTTATGTATATAAATATGTAAAACTTTTCGCGGTCCGAATTACTTTCTTCGCGTGAAGCGTAGATTTTCAATGAAGCGACTCAAACAATGAAAACGAAGATTGTGAAAAAAATTAGCCATATAACAAACCGACGGTGAGAATGATTAATTTCTCACAATCAGTCGAGGCGATAAATCGGCGATTCACTGCTCGCTATTGCTCCAATGCCAGGGTCCTTCTTCTCTCACTCCTTTTTCCCTTTACATCCTACCCTACGTCTCTTTTTTTGGTCTTTCGTTTATTTTTCTTCCTCTTCTTCGTCTTTGATTTCTCTTGCGTTGTTTTCTTGGCGTCTTCTCGTTAAAACCTTGCAACTATGCCAACGTCCACCTATACCGTATTACTGTGCAGGACGCCGAAATGACGTTAACGAACTGACCAGGACTTTCACACGGAGCTCTCTCCCTCCCCTCGCTTCGAAGCATCCCTGTAATATGTGTACACAGCATATATATATATATATGGGGGTTTTCACGCCAAATCGACCACTTTTAGAACCAACCCTTTGTGTGATTAAATTTTTTTTTACATAATCCGAAATATGTAGTAAATATTGGAAAATATCGACGTTTTTTTTTAATCCTCGTAACTTTCTGAAAAATTGACCAAGTAAGATGTTTTTTTTTCAAATTTTCGTTTTCAAATGTACCTTATAAAAAAAAATATTTGAAAAATATTCAGTCATCTTCGATATCATTTTTTGGTTTTTTGAACAAAACACGAATTGTTCAAAGCTCGACCTTTTTGATTCTCGTTTTTTTGCGTTGTAAAAAACAAATGTCGAATTTAGCGTTTTTTGCTGCAAGACCCAGGGTGGTAAGATTTTCCTTTTTATTTTTTTTCTAATCTGACAAATGTTCATTCTTGATTTTTGCCAAATTTAGTTGTTTTTCATGATACAATAATGTCAATTGATAAATTTGGTGGTTTGAAAACAATGCAGTGTACTATTTCATATAGATTAACGTTTTTCTAAGAAATTTCACAAGTATTGTAGTATTTGAATTTGCTGCTAAAATGATTGAAAATTATTAGAAATTATTGGAAGACTCTTTTAATATCTCAATATTATATGCGAAGTATTGAATATCATAGAATCGACCATTTAAAATTATGTAATCATAGGAAAAAGCTAAATTTTAAAAAGATCAAGAAAACTTTTGCAATTTGGAAAAAAAATAGAAATAAAAATCTCACCACGATGGGTCTCATGGAAAAAACGTTGTTTAACATTTTTTTACGACAAAAAAAAGAAAATAAAAACGGTTCAACTTTGAAAAATTCGTGTTTAAAAAAAACTAAAATATTACATCGAAAATGATTGAATATGATGAAAATATTTTGTTTCACAAAGTACATTTCACAACAATTTTTTTTTGTCTTATGTGGGCAATATTTCAGAACGTTATGATCATTAAAAAAAAACGTCATTTTTTTAAAAAACTAACTGCATGCTTCCGATTATGTAAAAAAAAAAAATTTTTTTAATTCACACAAGCGTTTTTAGACGGAAACAATAACATTTAAATTTCAGCCAAATCAAAAGGGCTCGGGTCTAAAAGCGGTCGATTTGGTGTGGAATGCCCCATATATGTATATATATATACACACACATCCCTGGATGTGAATATCACTCCGAAGAATCCTTCGATGGTTATTTATATGTGTATATACATTTATATACACGTATACACAGAAATATATTTATGTACACAGACTAAACATTATTCTTTCGTATTTATTTTTATACATTACAATTTATACGTAAACAATCTATGTAATAATGAAAATGGCATAATTTGTTATTCATTTTTTTTCGGTTATTTCAAGAGTGGTGTCCTCCCTGATATGATCGAGCGAAAAAAGGTAATTTTTTCCGGATTTTTTTCGTCTACTAGATTATTTATTTGGGATTTCGAATAAAGGTATGTTGTAAAGCATACATTGCACTTACTTCGTGTAAATTTTTATTTAAAAAAATTAAAAACGTACAACGTTATCGAGGTAGAATAGAGCCTCTGCCATATATGAAAAATGTGGTCCAACGGTCGGATCAATAACTTGACAATGGTGGGTCTAAATAATAAAAATGTTTAGGATCTATATAAATTTAGTTCTTGTTGTACGTAGCCGTTTTTCAAAGAACAATAAATTCCAAAAATGGCGGGTGACCGATAAAGAGTATAATTTTGGCGAAATTTTTACTTATATTTGGGGGCTTAAAAATAAGTTTCGAAAAAACGGCTACATACAACGATAGTTACTGCAATTATGGAAATTTTGGTTTTTGAAAAATGAAAATCGGATAGTTATAGCTAGAGTTATGATTTCGGCCAAGTCAAGAAAAGTCATGTCGCGAAAAACGCGATTGTAAATTTTAGTATACGTAAATCATTGCGCTACCTGCTCTCACTAAATCGTCTGTAACTTGGTCAAATTTCAATATTTGATCTTAAATTTTTTCACATATTCCTGAATATGTATACTTTGGGAAACAGCCAAAAAACCGATTTTTTACCCGCCACAGTGGTGTTCCTTCTTAATTTTCAAATGATATACATTAATTTTTCAGTTTTTTTACAGTTTTGCACAGGTAATTTATTTTACAGTTACAATATTAGCATTTACTAATAAATAATGTATGTAATGTAATGTGTAGTTTCAAATTCTGTATAAACATATCGGTATATACACGCACACATACACGTGAATTGTAGGAAACGGAAGAATAATTGTTTTGCATTTTTTCGTGCTTCAATCGTGAAATCATTTTGACGAGAGATTTGAAAGTAATATAAAATAACGCCAAATAATAAATAACGATGAATAAACAACAAGAACAAGAAAAAAGACAAAGTAAAAATTAGGCTCCTCGGATCTCGCGCTCGAGCGGTAAAGATCATCGCAGAAGCATCTCGTGGTAGGGTTCTGTGTGTACTGCTCGCGCGTCTCAAATATTGGCCTTGCACTCCTGTGGGATAAAGCGGCTTCGAACGTGTCGTGATTTACCCTGGTATGCCCTTAAAATATATATTCAAACAAGCCTCTCTGTACCTGTTGAGTGGTCTCTCTCGATCTCGTTTTTCTTCTCTCTCGCTCTCGTTCATCTTCGGCTGTATTGCATGTGCAACGTACACGATACGGTCTTCGGCTCGACTGAATTTCCATTCCGGAATAGTTGCCCGTTCGCGTCGTTCATAAAACCAAGGATTCCGAAACCTTTCATCGCTTCGCGATTCTTTCACCTCCCCCTCCCCCTCTGGCCGAAGATCGAAGACCGTGAGAAAATCGGCTCTTTCCATCATTCGTTAATATAAATATAATACATATATTGGCTTCCCGAATCAATTGAGAAATTGATGAAGCAGGACACGCGTCTACTGACCCATATAAATTGGTGAACGGAATCGGCAAACGTGGCGTTTATCATTTGATGCTCTATTTTTTTCATTGATTCTATTCATCCATTGTTCGATCCATTGTTTTGTCGTACCCTAGTAAACGCTGGGGCAAAATTTGCAGAAAGAGAGAGGAAGACAGAGAGAACCACAAAAAATGAAGGAGCAATGAGAGGGGAAGAGAAAGAGAGAGTACTATTACTTGACTATTACTCTTGAATCAAGAGAGAGGAATAGGGAAAAAGAAAGAAGAGAGGGATGGCGCAAGACCGAGAGAGGGAGTGACAAAGTTGTATAACTCGTCAATGAAGAGAGAGGAACAAAGAAAAATGAAGAAGAGAGCGAGAGAGAGGGATAGAGTAAGAGGGATGGAAAAATGCTCATATGTGTGATCAAGGCTGAGAGCCCTCATGTTCCATTACCCATAACGAGACCACGACGCACGCGCCTTGGACCGAAGCCTTTTTTTCAACTATATATACGAAAAAGCTCCGATACTCACACAACCACGCAGGCATGTATATATGTATATATAGGAGCACAGGCAAAAGATCGGAAAGACCAACGCTGAGTAGGAGATACCACTCCTCATCTCGTTCCTCAGAAACACACGTGTCCAGACACACAAAAATGCAAACGCAGCGTTCCTCTTCTTTTATTTCAATTTTTTGTTTATTATTTTGCATTATTTTAATCTATTCTCTCCTTCCCTTTCTCTTTCTTTCTCTCTCTCTCTCTCTCTCTCTCTCTCTCTCTCTCTCTCTCTCTCTCTCTCTCTCTCTCTCTCTCTCTCTCTCTCTCTCTCTCTCTCTCTCTCTCTCTCTCTCTCTCTCTCTCTCTCTCTCTCTCTCTCTCTCTCTCTCTCTCTCTCTCTCTCACGCTCTTTTTTCGTTATTTCTTCGTTGCAAAAAATTGGAGTGGCGCAACGAGGCCTGTGCGTAGCGCAGCTCGCACATGCGTGCCAATAATTTATTCCGCGCGACGATTTGCTCATGGGGGACTCGCTGAAAAAGCGAAAAAGAGAGAGAGGAAAGCGCGCGGCGGCATTTCCTCCCGCCGCGTGACACTTTTTTCGCAGCCCCCGCTCTCCTTCCGCCGCTCATTTTACGAGGGATGTGAAAGAACGTGCGCTAACGTTGAAAAATGGGAAGAAAAAAACGCTGAAAGTGGCGGACGCGCGGCCTGTTCTTGACCGTCCTATGAAGAAAAAAAAGTAACTAGCAAGTAACCTAAACTAACCGAAGAAAGTGTTATCAACCGTCCATCCTACGAACCAAAAGTAACGAGCAAGTAACCCGAACAATCTCAAACAAAATGTTTTGGAAATTCCATTCCACGAACCAAAAGTAACTGGCAAGTGACCCAAACAGAAGTGTCTTCAACCGTCTGTCCTATAAACCAAAAGTAACTAGCAAGTGAGCCGAACAAACCCGAACAAAAATGTTTTCGAATGTCCATCCTATGAGCGAAAAGTAACTAGCAAGTAACCGAAAACAAACTCAAACAAAAGTGTTTTCGAATGTCCTTCCTTCAAACCAAAAGTAACTGGTAAGTAATCCGACCAGAAGTGTTTTCAACCGTCTACCCTACGAACCAAAAGTAACTGCTAGCAAGTGACCCAAACAAACCCGAACAAAAGTGCTTTCGATCGTCCATCGTACGAGCCAAAAGTAACTGGCAAGTAGTCCAAACAAGCTTAAGGAATAACACCACTCTAGCGGCAGAAAATAAGGCCTAACCCAGATAGAAAGTCATGATCATCACGCCGTGCATACAATTGATGAAGCAAATTTTACAGCATATTGACTACATGTCATGATGCAAAGCCGTGAACTCATTTAGTATTGTAAATGTACAAAGCATTTTTATCTCAATATGTCGTTGACAAATGCATCGTACATTTGGAGCACGTTGAACTCATATCGCTGTGCTCAAGTGTCCACAATTAATATCTGCATATTTTACATCATATGGAAGTTATCCAATGACTTGTGTTGATGAATTCACTGGGTTAGCACTGGTAGTAGATATGCCATGCAAGCAATATGACGGCGATATGCATGTTTGCCAGTGATACATCCCACGAGCACAATATGATGGCGATATGCATGTTTCTCAGTAATACAATCCATGACGGCGATATGCATGTTTCCAGTGATACATTCAATGAGCGCAATATGACGGCGATATGCATATTTCTCAGTGATACATCCCATGAGCGCGATATGACGGCAATATGCGTGTTTCTCAGTGATACATTCTATGATGACGAAATGCATATTTCTAAGTGATACATTCGATGAGCCCAACATGACGGCGATATGTATATCTGTCAGTGATACATCCCGCGAGCACAATATGATGGCGATATGCATGTTTCTCACTGATACATTCCATGACGGCGATACGCATGTTTTCAGTGATACATTCGATGAGCGTAATATGATGGCGATATGCATATTTCTCAGTGATACATCCCATGAGCGCAATATCACTGAGAAACACACATATCGCCGCCATATTGCGCTCATGGAATGTATCACTGAAAACATGCATGTGGCCGTCATGAAATGTATTACTGAGAAACATGCACATCGCCGTCATATTGCGCTCAACGAATGTATCACTGACAAACATGCATATCGCCGTCATATTGCTTGCATGGCATATCTACTACCAGTGATAACCCAGTGAATTCATCAACACAAGTCATTGGATGACTTCCATATGCCGTAAAATATGTAGATATTAATTGTGGACACTTGAGCACAACGATATGAGTTCAAGGTGGCTCCAAACGTACGATGCATTTGTCAACGACATATTGAGATCAGAATACTTTGTACATTTACGATACTACATGAGTTCACGGCTTTCCATCATGACATGTAGTCAATATGCTGTAAAATTTGCTTCATCAATTATATAATAAATTATAATCTATATATGATTAGCTGTGGGATTACGTAGAGATTTTTTTCTATCAAATTTTGACAAAATGGCGCACTTTTAAAGAAATAAGTCGACTTTTTTGCCAAAAAATAAGCAGTAAATTGGTTATAAAAAAAAGTTTCCATTCAATTAAAAAACGGCTACGTACTCCCATAAAGAATGGAATTGTGAAGCTACTATCAAAATTTCAAATCGATCCATGCAAAGGTTTTCGAGTAATCCGTCCTCCCAGATTGAAAAAAGTGGTTTCGAAAAAAACGCGTTTAAAGTTGAACGAGGCGCCTGAAAGAAGTCCGAGGCGCTGCGACAATATCGATAATTGAAGCTTGTAAAAAAAAATTCATTACCGCACCAATTGCATATTGTTTGTATGACCCCAAAGAATTTTTTAATTTAAAAAAAAACGATTTTTCCCTAGGATCGCTAGGATCGAAAATACTTTCCCTTAAGGAAAGTATTTTCGATCGTCTATCTTGGAAACACGACGCAGTGAGTCGCGCGAGTAATGTAAAGGAAAGATGAGACGCGAATCCGTGAAATGGGCGGCTTTGTGTGGAACGACAGGTAATAAATACCGTAGCCGGTTATTACTTAACGTCAAACGCGCGCGGCCGCTAATCGTCGTCGTCGGCATCGTCGTGGACCGGCAGGGCTTTGGTTTCGAATTTTAGCACTGTCCGCTCGCGCACCCTCTGGCGGCTTCTTCGTAAATCCTAGTCACACATTCATTCAACCTCTCTCTGTTCCTTGCTCTCTTTTTCGTTTTTTCTCCGTCTTTGTTTGTCTGTCTTTCTCTTCCCAACCCCCCCATCTCTCTCTCTCTCTCATTGATTTCTTATAGTTCTTCCATAATTATATCATGATTGAATGTTGAGTTGTCATCATTGCTTTTGTTAGTTGTAAAATGCCTCCGAGTTGTTACACTAGGGCACAATAGTACTACGAGTTGATCAATGCGAACAGACAAATCCAAAAAATCTCAATTCACTACTCCCCCTCTCATTATTATGATTATTATTACTATCTATATTCTTTGAAATAATAATAAGAATTGCTGTCAAAATTCGCGGCAAACCGGTTTTTTCTTATGTCCTACGCCAGGCTCACGAATTCGGCAAATGACTTGCTGGCGTGCATTTGACAAGGGAATGTTACGAGGTTCGCGTTTTGTAATTTTTGCCACTTATCGTACTGAAAGGTCAGCCCGCGAATAACAATTCCCCAAAGCCATTGAGCTAGATGGCCAGAAGTTTTCGAGAAAATCGACTTTGAAATATTCCGAGCGAATCAGGACGTCTGGCGATGATATAATATTTAACGGGCCGCGTGGCTCACCGGGTAGCGAGCGAGACTGGTAAGCGGAGGATTCGGGTTCAATTCCCGCTGGGGGCATTTTAATTTTTTTTTTATTTTACTTTCTTCCAATACGTGTACCCAAGTCGTTTACGTGTAAAATTTTTCGAATTTATGCTGATGAACAGATATTTCGTTTTTGGGTAGGATATTAACGTGTCAACGTGCAAGAACTTGGAGGTCGACTAAGTACCTTTAACCTAAATTAATACTACCTACCGGGGGGCACAGCTGAATCAGCACAAAAGATTTCTAAAGAATTTTACGAAGGGTGGTGTTTACAGAAGGCGTCGTGAAACGAACGGTCGTTCGAACTAGCATTCGACCGTTAGCTTTCGGAGCGGTAGGACGTGTATTCGTGCGGTGTATCACATTATTTCTATACAGTGTAGTAATGGAGGAGTAAATATGTCGGATATCGAATCTGTTAATTTGCCTGGCCCTTCGACGATAAATGAAGACACTGTCGAAGATAGCCTGTGCAGTGAAACCGACACAGTACGCATGAAATGCCCTTGTGTATTACGAGCATCTCCTTCAGGAAAATAATCTCGTAGCGTCACAACTTTCGGGGGTAATTAGCGAAGAATCGACGCTGCTGGCAGAAGAGCTTTATGGGTTAACGTTCCAAACACTATGCGAGGAGAAGTTCGTAATGGACGACGAATTGATTATGTGGAATGAAATAGACGAGGAGAACGCTTCCCAAGAAGTTCCACCACCAACTACACATTCGTCCGACGTCGACGACGGTTATGAGCCGGAAGAAAAAAGGTCGAGACCATACACGGAATTGATTTCACTGGACTATAAAATAAAAGCCGTCAATATAGCCAGAGCTCATCCGACTTGGGGTTTGAAAAGTCTAAAAACCGAAGGATGCCACAGTTTAAAACGTTATTCGGATTTGACGAAATGGGAAAAGCAGATGAAAAGTGGTGGAACGTTTGATAAATATGCGATCATTGATTCTTGGACATACGATCGGTTCACAGAAGCTCGGCAAAACTACCATCAAGTCACTACCCGGAACTTGCAGCATTGAGGTTTGGCTGCTGCAAGTCAATTTGAAGACTTCAACTTTTAAGCCTCTACACCGTGGATTACAAAGTTCAAGAGGAAGCATAAAATCCGTCAACGGAAGATCACTAAATTTGTATCGGAGCGAGAAACCACAACGTTGGACGATATGTTGGCTGCCGCCGAACATTTCCGAATCGCGGTTCACGACCTGATACCAAGTTTCGACCGCAATTTTATCATCGATACAGACCAAATACGTATTTGAGAAGTATGTTTCTTATTGTTCCTGGTTAATTAAAGTATTACCACTTATATAATAAATACGGATTATTTTTTATGAAGATTTTTCAGGCTGTCAATACCAGTCCACATTCGACAAGAGTCTCGCGACGAAAGGGTCAAAAGTAGTTTTCGTGAAAAGGCAGAACGTGAATAAGGTGACCCATTCATATACTGCGCAATACGCGGTCACTTTGGCTGGTGAATTGTTACCCTTCGTTTTCATATGCCTACAAGAAGCAACTGGGCCATTCGGGACCAGGGTACAAAAATCGATAGATGAGTACGTCCGAAAATATAAGAACATTGTTGTTACCTCATCGAAATCCGGCAAATTGACTACGAAACTCTACAAAGAGTTTCTGGTCAACCTATTGAAGGCGTACGTGGGACAAGAAAAATTCCTTCTACTCGGCGATTTTTGGGGAGGACAGACAGACCCAGTGATGTACGATGATATTTTCAAAAGCAAAAGGCGTCTACCAACGTGTACTGTAAAGGTTATCCCTCAAAAGTGCACATCTCTGGTACAGCCGTGCGATGTGTATTTTTATCGGCAGGTAAAAAATGTTATAAAGCGGCTGCAGAACTGCGCGTACTTGATCGAGAAAGAACGGGAAATCAACACCAGAGCGGTTCACCTAAAAATTCAATCAATTGTACATCACCAGCTGTCCTCCCTAATTTTTGATAACATGATCCGATACCCATGGTTTGCTTCTAAATTGAGCGATGACAGGGACATTTTTAAAATGTTAATGAAGTGCGTTTTCTGATTGATATAATTAAAAAAAAATGCTCCTGTAATAATGTGTCATTCGTGCACTGTGCAAGCTGCCGTAGTACTTTTTGCTTCTCTTGTTTCTACGGCGCCTGTCGCCCGGCCTCCTGCGGAACCGCGACTGCGAAATCAAGAGTTGCAATCCATTGTATAACTTTGTTGCGTTATAGTTATAAATTTCGACGAAAATAAAGGATCCATTAACACTCTACACGACGTTCGTCTTTTTTGTACCGTAGTTTAATTTATTATGAATATTGTTAGTCAACAAATTTAAATCAAAACAATTTTACACGTAAACGACGTATAGGACAAAAGTTTTAATATTTCGAAATATTTCAAAGTCGATGTTCACGAAAACTTCTAGCCCAATGGCTTTGGGGAATTGTTATTCGAGGGCAAACCCTTTAGTATGATAAGTGGCAAAAATTTACAAAAATGCAAACCTCGTAACTTTGTGAGCCTAAACCAAAATGACGGCCGAGAAAAAGAGTTGGGGAAAAAAGCAGAAAACAAAAAGAAGAGCTAAGGCGCACAGATATCACGAAACGGAGCGCGTCTCGAAAAAAATGCACCAATCTGTCTCAATTCGTACTTCATTCAGAAATGTAACCCACATTTCATTTGTTCCTCGATAAGCTACCGTAAAATCGCGAGGCAAAAGGGCGTGTGCGATTGTTCAACAGGCGTCGGTACGCACACGTACTTATTGTTGGCAACCGGATGTGCGCCCGATTGTGTCTTATCGCGCGATTACGCGATTTCGGTTACGGCCGAAGTTCCTGACAGGGACATCGGTCAGAACGACCTCGCTGTATCCTGTGCATATATATATATAGGCATATACGTGCTTAATAATATATACTAATGATAATGATATCGTAATTCATTATTATTCAAATAATCATATGTCAATAATTGAATGACTATGATCATATAATTATAAATAAAACAGTTCAATATATGCAATAAATTTGTATATGATAATAATAATACAACACTTTATTTATATAATCAAATATGTCTATTAATTAAATATATAATATCAGTTCATTTTATACACCTATGTATATATGCATATTCGTACCTTTATAAAATATAATAATAAAATGAATACTATCATATAATTATGTCTGAAAAAAATTCAAAAAAATCAATAACATGTATATTTGTCAATTTTATTTATTTTATTGAGACCTCAATTAGTTCCTCAATTCCAACGGGAACTTAGGGACTGCGGGTTTTTACGTACAACCCTTTCCTGTCACTCCTTACCCGCACTTCGTTAATCTAACCTAACGTTCCGTTGCGTCCACAGCCGTCTTAAGCAACACTATACCGCATTTTCCGAGGGTACGGGGAAACTGCGGAAAACCCGTACCGGTATAAACGGTCTTATATTCTTCTGATTCTCTGGTGCACAGACTTTACCTCAAGTTTGTACGCTAAGGTATAAGAAGTATTGGCCTCCTGCTCGCTGGTTGATGGGCCAGCCGGTGTGCGGTTGAGCGGTCAGCGCTCCAAGTATTGGCCGCGCACAATGCTGCTTAAGGGGTTACCCCCACTTGCGATTTTGAAAAAATCGATTTTTTTTATTGCATTTTTTTGAAGTGCAGTTTTTTTTATGCCCGGAATAGATGACTATGTAAGTTTACAAAAACAAAAATTTTCTTCGTGTAAACTGAAATTGAAACTTTAAACGCGTTTTTCTCAAAATGGCATTTCTGAAGTCGGTGACCAAGATTACTCGAACACTAATGAACCGATCTTCTTGAAATTTTGCAGGCTTACTTAATACATAAAAATGTAGTCTTTAATCGTTCGATTTTTTTTTCGAAACAAAATGGCCGTTTTATAGCCAAAAAACGGCCGTTTTTTTTTCGTTAAAATCGAACCATTAACCTTGACTGTCCGCCATTTTGTGAAAAATGAATATTTTTTAAAATCCTTCGATTAAAGACTAGTTTATACTTATATTTGACTAAATACATCCGCATTTTTTTTTCAGATGATCCACTTCGCCGCAATGTTGGTCACCGCAAACCGTGTATATAAAAACATTATTTCATTGACGGCCATTTGCCACTAAACAATGTAATATTTTTCAATAAAAAAATTACTGAAAGTTCTTCAAGATGTGTTCTATAAGATGGTATATTGATCGTTTAAAAAAGTTTTGTAGTTTTCTTTAAAAAAATTCATGAAAAAGGCCTTTTTTTGCGCTACAAGTGGGGGTAACGCCTTAACTCGAAGTACCGCCAGAGCCGAACGCCGCCATATTCACATTCGTGTCTTGATAAAATATAATGATGATAATAATACTGAAATTGATTATTATTCAAATAATTATATATAAAACAATTTAACATGAGCAATAACATGTATAATAGTAATGATACAATACGTTACCAAAATAGTTAAATATTTCTACTAAATGAATTCATTATATCAATTAATTTGATGTATGTAGTATGTATACACACAAAATTCATGTGTGCATGTACCCTATTATTATTATTACAGAAAACATTCAAAAAAATATATATATCAGCTGTTTGTGCTAAATGGACAAAAAAGTTTGCTTTAGTTTTCAATTAATTCAGCCTGTGTTTAGTAGAAATATGTACACACACACACACACACATATATATATAATTCTGTATGCGTATGTATATATTTAACTACGACCATTATACTGACTCGAGTTTTAGAAAGAACGCGAGATCCTGGGACACAGAGTGCGCCGTTAAAAGTGAGAGGAAGAGGAGAGGAGAGAAAGAGAGAGAGCGAGAGAGAGAGAGAGAGAGAGAGAGAGAGAGAGAGAGAGAGAGTGAGGGAGAGAGAGACGAGGAAGAATGGTGGAGAAGCCGAAAGGGCTCTGGAAGGGGCACTTTCATTCATAAATGCTCTTGGTTGAGGCGTCAATGGATGCGTCTGTAACCGAGCGAGACAGTATCTGCCCTCTCTCCCGCGCCCTGCCCCGCTTCTTGCCCCTTCCACTACTTATTTCCCCCACCAAGCAACAAAATCCGGTCTCTTCAATCTCCCGAACTCCTCTCTGCCTGTTCTTGGTCTTCGTCTTCTTCTCTCATCGTTCCATCATCGTCCGGATACCGAATTTCGTTCCCATAGCCGTGTTTCTCTTTCTCTCTCCCTATCTTTCTGTCGCGCTCACACGCTTGCTATCTCTGTGTCTGTCTCTCTTTCTCTCTCTCTCTCTCTCTGTCTCTTCCGTCCACTCCCCTCTCGTTCAACATGTAATGACGTAGAGAAATCCTGAAAAGGTGAGAGAAAGGGAGAGGTACACACACGTAGGAAAAAAGTGATGAGAGAAGGAGGGGGAGAGGAAGAGAAATAATGCCGAAGAAATCCGAGACGATCGAACATACGGCCCTAATTAAGGGCGTTTCACGGGCTATCGCGTAAGGACGCACTTCGAAAATCTGTAACAATAAAAAATGTTAATAACGAATTTTCTGAAGTCAAAAGAATTACGAGATACCTCGATTCTTTTAGCTTTTTAGACATATAAAATTCTAGAGATGACCGCGCGTTCTCGCAATTATTTTTTCATTCTTTTAAGTATCGAAGAACTTTTGTTTCATTGTATACATTTATTACTTATAAAACATCGTTGAGCTATCAAACTATTGGCATTGTGGTATGATAGTTATTCGAATGATTACTATCATTATTCTTGTTTTCTTCATATTGTATGCACAATATTATTCGGTTCGTTATTAAATTTAGTATCTGTATTATGTTATTGTTATTTTTTATGGTAAATGATTTCTGGCCAAACAAATTATTGCAATTTTTAGTGTTATTATCGATGTTTTAGGTCATCCTTACGAAAAGCGGAAACCGAATTATGATCTGAAATTTGGCATGCACCTTCCTTTTAATATTTGAAGTGATCCTCGCAAAGGATTTTTGGCGACGCCTCAGATTTTTCGAGATATCGATTTTTGAAAGTTATTTTTTTACCGCGCTCCCATACTATATCTATCGCTGACGGGCTCAGCTCTGGCTGTACCTATATCAGTTATCGCGTTCTCCGTTTTGTGGGAATCGTGGGGTCCGCGGAACACTGATATGGGCGCAGGGCAACTCGGATGCGCGTGTGGAATGGTGGGGTGCGTGAAACACTAGTGTGGGCGTGGGTCACCGCGAACGTGCGTGGAATATTGAGATAGTTTTGTTTTTCCATAGTTCATTTTTGTGCAGGTGCAACAGATTTTTAGGGTTTATTTATAACGTTCTAAATAAATAATATAAAAATCTTTTGGGATTTAAAATATTTCTTCGCTTCTCTAGTTTCAATTTTTTTGTTTTTTACTGGTTTTTATTTTTTGGGATTTTGTATGGATTTTAAAATTTCTGTTTGGATTTTGTACAATTTTCATTTTTTAATAATTATTTTGCATGCGGTATCACGTTATAATGCTGGGTAACCGGCCGCTGCAGCGATGGAGGGAGGGTGTCTACCGCCCAAGCTTGACGAAGATCCACATAAAGCGGAAAGCGCGATAACATATATAGGTATAGTCAGAGCTGAGCTCGTTAGCTATAGACAGAGTAGGAACGCGGTAAAAAAATGACTTTCAAAAATCGATATCTCGAAAACTAAACCCTTTAAGGGGATCTTTTGAAATATTAAAGTGAAGGCGTTTCGGGAGTATACCCTAATAAACAAATAATGATTATTGTAGCCACACTAATGGAAAAAGAGAACAAAACAAGAAAGTGTGAAAAATGTGCCAAAACAACATCTACGAAAAAAAGTATTATCGCTATTGTATCAATTGCTAAACAACAATATTAAAGATAAACTGAAAATCCAAAAAAAAACCAAGTTAACCTAAGCAAATTATCGTTATTGTATTTATTGCAATAGGACAATAAAAAAAACGAGGAAAAATAAAAAAATTAATAGACGAAATGTGCGATACGCAATACTTTCGGTGTACTACATGTCAATCGTTTGCAATTTATTTTCCTTCACGAGGCTCTCGTAACACCTTAAGCTCTGCCGAAATCGTTCTCTTCCTGTTTATTCTCGGTCCGTCTTTGTTTCTCCCGTATGTATGTTTGTCACGGTGTGTGTGCGCGGTATGCGTATATACAGGTTCCCAGTGCCAGGATCCGAAGAAAGCCCTCCTCTCGGCAGTGCGGCTATGCGATGCCGAGAGGGAAAGAGGGATTCTCGGGTGGTTCGCGCGCGCCTGCTTGTTTTGCCGCCCTGCGCCTCTCGCCGGAATTTCGCCGCAAGAAACCGGACCCCACGAGTTGCGATTACTCATTGAATTCAATATAATTCGGCCCTTTGTGCGATCGGAGAAAAATTCTTAGATTTTTTTCAATCCTTTTGCTTGCCAAACCTCTTATTTTTTTTTTCTCAATGGCATTTGCACCTTTCCGTTTAATAAAATGTTCGGTTTGTCAAAAAATCATCGCCGGGTTCATATGTTTGATCGTTCATACTTTCCATAGACAACAAGAACTGGCAAAAAATATCACTATTATGATAATAATAATAATAATAATAATAATAATAATAATAATAATAATGATCGTCAAATATACGTCATTGAGTTCTCGGCTCCGGCCGAAGTGAACGTGTCGCGAAAGGAAGAGGAGAAACGGCTCAAGTATCAGCCTCTCCTGGCCGAGCTACGTCGTTTGCACCGAGGATTCAGGGTAACTCTCGTTGTCCTCATCATCGGCGCGCTAGGGGGGATGAAGGAGTCATTTGTATCGGGCCTCGCTGGCATACCGGTTTGCAAACCCGGTGTCCGGTTGCTAGCAGGTCGGATGCAGAAGGCGGTCATACTTGGGTCCCTCCGTTTACTCAGGCAACACGATTGTGGACTGCGGTAGCCGCTAACCCTCTGGCTTGAGGGAGCGGCTATCGCAGAGCGATTCATTGGACTTTTCGCGCGTTTTTTTGACTGGGCGGCAGTCGAGGTGGTGTCGGAACCCTCGAGTGTCGCCCAGCGTTATTGTTCCGGTCTAGATTAAGACCGAGCCTAACCCCCGGGGGTAGGTGAATGTTTCCCAGTGCAAACTGAGGAAGTGTGTTGCCCGGAGCAATAAAGTCTAATATTAAAAAATAATGATCGTCAATAATATAATAATAATGATCGTCACTAATGCATCTACTGTCGGCTTGCCCAGTATATGCAGTCTCCGGCTATATCCATCGCCATAACGCGGCCCTAAGAGTGTTGTACTACCATCTACGGCACTCTTATGGGATAGACCGGGAGCCCGTGCCGCCTTATTTACCAGGAGATATTGAGTCCGTTGTCGTGGGCGAGAGGTGCAAGATTTATTGGAACTTCTCATTCGCGACCATCGGGCCGCTACAAGCGACTAAGCCTGATGTTGTCCTCTTCGATTTCGACGACAAGACGATATACGTCATTGAGTTCTCGGCTCCGGCCGAAGTGAACGTGTCGCGAAAGGAAGAGGAGAAACGGCTCAAGTATCAGCCTCTCCTGGCCGAGCTACGTCGTTTGCACCGAGGATTCAGGGTAACTCTCGTTGTCCTCATCATCGGCGCGCTAGGGGGGATGAAGGAGTCTTTTGTATCGGGCCTCGCTGGCATACCGGTTTGCAAACCCGGTGTCCGGTTGCTAGCAGGTCGGATGCAGAAGGCGGTCATACTTGGGTCCCTCCGTTTACTCCGGCAACACGATTGTGGACTGCGGTAGCCGCTAACCCTCTGGCTTGAGGGAGCGGCTATCGCAGAGCGATTAATTGGACTTTTCGCGCGTTTTTTTTTGACTGGGCGGCAGTCGAGGTGGTGTCGGAACCCTCGAGTGTCGCCCAGCGTTATTGTTCCGGTCTAGATTAAGACCGAGCCTAACCCCCGGGGGTAGGTGAATGTTTCCCAGTGCAAACTGAGGAAGTGTGTTGCCCGGAGCAATAAAGTCTAATATTAAAAAAAAAAATGATCGTCATAGTGTTATAGCAATGGTGGGAGCCAAGGAGTAATGAAAAGAATAATAAGGATGCTAATGGTGCTACTAGCGATAATAACAAGCAATTTCGAATAAATATAATAATAACGGCAGCATTGAAACACAACAATTATTGTAATAACCAATAATGATAAATATTAACAACAAAAACAATTTTAATACTAATAGTAATACCTAATAACGATGATAATAGTAATGATAACAATGACGAGGACGATAGTACTTATAATCATGAAAGCAATAGAAAAACAATAGAACACTGCGACCTCTATTATCGCAACCTCCGCTGATGCAACGGCCCCCCACTATGTGCCGAATATCCATCGGTGTAGCGCATGGTGGGAGAAGCGCCAGGCCCCAGCGTGAGGCTCGAAGCATGCTAGACGATAAGAGATGACTTTGAGGGGTACTGTAATCAGCTACCCCAGCTGCGCAGAGTTCCCTTGAGCGAATGGTGCGCAACCTCCATTTTTGGAAGCGTCATGCGGAGCCGATCCCGCCGCTGCGCCGATAATAGAGGTCTCAGTGTAATTCTAATAACTAATACCAAGAATGATTTAAAAACAATAATAATATGATTTATAACAATAAAGGGATCAATAGAAAAACAACAATAATACTGATGACTAATATTGAGTAACGAATACCAATAATAATAATAAGTAAATAAATAAAAATGGTGAGCGTTGATATACAATAAATAATAATATCGATACTGATAACATTGACAATGATAATAATAATAACAACAACAATAACACGATGATACTGATAATGATAATAATTCGATATACGTATGCATATTTGTACATAAACAGTAATGGAAACGACGTCGACGGCGGCGGTCTTCCATGATAAGTGCACTCCGCGAAAAACGAGACGCCGGATATGACATCATTCGTGAGAGGGATTATATATATATATATATATATATATATATATATATGTATGTATGTATGTATGTATGTATGTATGTATGTATGTATGTATGTATGTATGTATGTATGTATGTATGTATGTATATATATAGGCCGTGAGCAAGTGAGCACGAGAAGCGAGCGAGTCGGAATGGCAAGAGAAGAAATAACGAGCGCACGGCAGGAGAGTGAGAAACATTTATATATTCGCGGTTTGCTCCAACGCCCATGGTTCTTCGACTCCCCCGCATATGTCCTCCTCATCCCTCTCCCTCCGCCGCGCACGCCGTCCGAACCCTCCGTCCGCTACACCCGCGCGCGCTCACTCGCGGTACGCATTAAAGACATGTGCATAAATATTTTATCGGTACGCGTGGATGCACGACCCGGAGCCTTTTTTTTGCGAACCGGTCGACCCCCAAAGAGCACGCATTAGATAAGGTTCACCGTTACGGGCTAGCCACCGCGTATGTATCATTTCATACGTCGAAATTCATGATCGATTTTTTTACGTTTTATTCCCCGCTTGGAACGAGTGAGGAAAAAAAATTAAATAATTTAAAAAGATGAAAATGAATTTGCAATGTGTTCTAAATCGATGGAACACTCGACTTTATCGGGCTGCATCACTTTTTTTCGTACTCGAATTTTTTGTATAATTCCGAAAATACGTCTTCTTTAGCGAAAAACTCTAAATTTTTCGCAGGGCGAAGGGTTGAAATTTAGGAGAAGTCACCACGGTAAGGGTCCGAAAAAAGGTCGTTGTTTCCAAATTTTTTGGTCTACTAAATTATTCATTTGAGATTGGAAAAAGGTATGGTATTAAGCATACATTGAACTTATTACGTGTAATTTTTTATTTAAAAAACATTAAAAATTAACATCGTTTTTGAGGTATAATAAAGCCTGTGTATAAAAAAAAGTCCTACAACGGCCGGATCGATAACGTGACAATGGTTGGTCTCAAGAAAAAAAAATATTTTTTTATAATCTATCTAAATGTAGTTCTCGTGGTATGTAGCTGTTTTTCGAAAAAAAAATTCACAAAATGACAGGGGTTCAAAAAAGTGTAATTACGACAAAATTTTTAGTTATATTCAATGATTTTAAAAGTACTGAATTTAAAAAAAAACTGCTACGTACAAAAATAGCTACTGTAATTACGGAAATTATATTTTTTCAAATTAAAAATCGGACAATAGTTAGAGCGATTTATAAATCCGGCCTGGTTGATAAAAGTCGTTCCGAGAAAGAACGCGTTTGAAAGTTTTAGTATAAGTACGTAAATTGTTGGGCTACTCGCACTCACTAAATCTTCTGTAACTTGGTCGATTTTCAATATTTTTCGTTACAATTTTTATCGCATTGTTGAATATGTATACTTCGAGAAAATGCCAAAAAATCGATTTTTTGGCCGCCCACAGGAGTGATAACTGCATCAACTTGGGGCCCAAAAAGTAGGTCGATTTTTAATATTTGTTTCTGACGAGAGTTATGGGACGATGAAGTTGGGATTTTACACAAAATTGATACATAATTTTGCCAAGTCTGGATTTTCTTTGAATTGCTTACCAATATTTTTCAAAATATTGGTAAGCAATATAGTGATTAATATTTAAACAAAACGCCGCGGTTGCTGCATGGACAATCGGTGCAGGTCGTTCTGGCAACTAGGGTTATCTGAAATGAAAAATTAAAAAATGTACTTTTAGTATAGTAATAACACTTTCATATGACCGGATATTTTTTAACATTTTGGTCATTACGAAAATGGCAACTCCACAAGAAAAAGTTCAATTTTCGGAAAAAAACAACTTTGATAATTTGGTATTAACAAATGGATAAACGTATCGAAAAATCATTCGACCGTGCGATATAAAATGTTATAAACTATGCCCTGTTCGAATTCATTCGGGCGAACAGATTTTGCGATACAGCTTAAATTGCAGCGGGGATCTGACTCTCCCCAAAATTGTCAAAATTCGGTAACTTTTTGGAATTTTCGCAAAACCGTTGTTGCAAAATAAAGTCAATACCCTAGGCTATAAAACTCTACAATAAAAAAATCGCCTATCCCAAATTTAAAGCTCCCGCAGATCCCTTAAGAAATTGCAAGCTCGGCACCCAAGAGTTGCCCCACATAGCGGGTGTCTCATTCAAAAGGGATGCCCTGTACCATCGACTCGCGCTTCTTTCCACCCTGGGAGAATTGTGCAATATCCCAGTCCTCATACGACGTTCGAGCCTTTATTTCCTGTACCGGAGCAATCGGTCGAAATCGGCCAGGCGCTTTTAGTGCTTCCCCCACTCCTCCTCCACTCTCCCACCTCCGACAGTCCGGCCCTTCTTCTCCTCCGCCTCTTTACTCGCCGACTTATTCGAGTAACTTTTCGCCGGTATATGTTACTCGATCTACCTGTATACACGTATACACGTGGGATATACCGCACGCGTGTATAGTACATTTGCGTGCACGTGCATATGTGGAACATTTCGCACGTACGTTCGCACGCCGCCGCCGACGCCGCCGGGACGGCGACGCGATCGTAACTTCGCTTCGAGCGATAGCACCGGGACGGCCCTTTTTTCCACGTGTGTGTGTTCGTACTGAATCCACATATGCATACCTATATACGTACATACATATACATATGTGTATATGTGTATATATACATATATATATATATATATATATATATATATATATATATATATATATATATATATATAACTGCACATGAAGCAAAAAAATACAATTATCACACTATAAATCCTATAGTAGTAATAATAATAATAATAATAACGGCAATTATTATCGATATTGTTCTTGTTGTCGTTGTCGTTGGTGTTGTGTATTATTGTTTTTTGCCTTACTCGCAAGAACACACACACCCATATGTATAGTTGTAAATATTAAATATAATAATAATTGTAATAATAATTGCAATAATTATTCGTCAATAAATTTTACGTCAGAATAACAACAATTATATACTATTATTGTTATTATTGGTGCTATTTTTTCGTGAAAATTGGTGATTACCTAAATTATTACAACCACTTTTATTATTGTCGTTGTTGTTGCGTATTATTGTTTTTTGTTACTTCGATTGCAATAATATATATATAGAGTGTGCGTGTGTGATCCAGTACATTTTTATTCGGTTTGCGCTATACGGTACACAATGTACCATGTCGTGTGTTCGCGATACGACATCGAACACTCCCCGAGACAACGACGACGACGATCGGGACGCGCGACGACCGGATAGGGGGCGGATCTCTCGTGCTTCGATCTTCGAAACGACGAATATGCCGGGCGAGGACGCGTGGAGAAAAACGATAATTGTGAAACAAAAACGGAAAGAGACGAAAGTCCACGAGAATTCTCTACCTGGGCCAAGAGGCTCGGGGGTAGACGAAAATAAATGAAAATAAACGAGAAGAAAATACACTTTGCAATCGATTAATTGAATACAACGAGTTTGGAGGATGAATTTATCGGGACGTTTAATTTGTTCGATAACGAAGCATTGGAGGAGGCACGGGTTAAACCTTGCGGCAATTTTTTTCATATTTCAAATTTATGTAACGATAAATTTGGGTACTTTTGTTGTCAAATGAATCGGGGTGAGTATCCTTATTGTTGCGAGTTAGGTTTACTTTATTTATAATATTAGTTACATATTTATATTTAATTACATATATTTATGTAATATTTATAACAATAGGGGCTGAGAGGTGGGAATGTAATAAGGGGGAAGACCCGTACAATTAAAGCTACGATTGAGAAAATAAAAAAAACATTATTTATAACAATTAATCAATGCATAAAAAATGTCTACACGTATAAGACTAAATTACTCTCAGAATTACGATTTTTTCCAAAATTCATCAAAATTTTACAATCCCAATTTATTTCGAAAACCGTATGCATTTTTGTATTTAAAAAAATCCCTTTTTGTTTCTTAACTTCGCACCCACGCAACTGAATCTCGCCCGAATGAAACATTGTTTTTATTCAACTTCGCGAGAATAACCGATTCGTTCGCTGATCCAACAACTCGTTTTTGATACTTAATTTTTCTTGTATTTTTTTACGCTTGAATTATGATTATTATAATGGGGAAAGGCGCGAGGCGCGTCGGCCCCGGCGATCACACGAGCCATATAGGCATTAATGGCCGCGCTCTCGCATCGATTAACGACACGTCAATTCTATCCGGGGATAACACGACCGAGATTGTATTTATGTTGCGAGGGGCAGGCACTCGTACGCGTAACGTGTACGCTCGCACAGATTCACACACACGCGTCAATGTACACGTCTCGGTATATCGCATCACGAAGAGTTCTTATCGGACAAACGTCACGCTCGTTACACGATACGAGTGTGGGGGAACGATATTTTTTTTCGATTTTTTTTTTCATTCCTAATTGCATATTACTCGGGCACGTAGAACGACTCGGACACGTCGAGGCGATTTTTTCTTTCTTTTTTTTTGGCTCTCGACAGAGACGGGGTGAGAATTCACCTCGTCACTCGCACGCATCAACGTCGCCGATAATCGCCGTTCGACGATAATCGACGACGACGACGAGGGAACGTCGCCGCGAGGACACTGTCGTTGATTTTCCGCTCTTCCTTTCGACGACACTCCCGAAGGCCGTGAGATCGCTACGTTCGCACAACCGCATGAATGAAAATCATAGAGCTCGCATAATTAAACGAATAAAAATCGTATCGGGGTCGCGACCAAAGGCGAACGATCGTACGACGAGAATCCTTTGATTTATTGCCGGATTTTTTTTTCATGTATTTGACTTGTAGGGAATTTTTTTCAAAAATTGTTATCCGCGTTTTTGAGACTTTTATGTACTTTGTAAAATTACTCGTTCGTTTCAAAGTTATTCCTATTTTTTATTCGTATTTGTTTTTTTTTTTATTCAAACCAATAACATTTTTTTTATAAACTTTCGAACAAATATTGGTCCTTATTGTTCGGTTGGTTTGATGATTTTTTTCGGAACTGTTGTTATTATTATTATCATTAGTTGAAGAATTGATTTCTTTCATGAACTTTTTTGGAATTGTTAGTTTTTTTTATCAAGTTTTTCGCAAATGTTATTACTTTTTTTTGTTAAAGTTATCGTAACGATTCTTATTGTTTAATATTTATTTTTCAAATGTGGTATTTTTATTTGCTTTGTATTAAACCATTATGAATTGTTTGTTAGGTTTTAATTTCATTACCATTATCAGTTTTTTAAGTTTTTCTCCGAGAGCCATAATTACTTTTTTTTATCCGTTTTTTTAAACTGTAAATATTACGTTTTATCCACTTTTCAAAAACCATTGTGACTTTTCTTTAAAAAGTTATGAGGATTCTTTTTTTTATACACGTTTAATTCTTTCCGTTTATGTTTTCAACAATAATTAAGAATTGCTGCTAAAAATTATCGATCTTTTTTACAAATGTTAAGGAATAAAGCTTTTTTTTACGTTGATGCTTGTCTAAGGAAAACTCAGACGCGAAACTGTCACAAGTACCAAACACATCCACCGTCGCGGTAGACCGCAATCTCCCGTTTACCATTCGTCCCGGGACTTCCGCGGGATACTGCGCCAGCTCTGAAGAGGAAAAGAGAGAAAGCGAAGAGAATAATTTTCACTCGGTATCGACACAGTTGACGGAAAAATAGCGGCATATCTTTGTTCTTCCCGATGTAGGGGACCACTTCCTATATACGAGGGAAGTCGATTACGAAGGCGTTGGACCGACCGCACGGATGCAACGCGCGCCAGCTTCTTAGTTCTTCTTGAGATTACCGCTCTTCCTCTCAGCAGTTCGTCCGGAAGCTGATAGTCAAAAGGTAAAAAGTCTCGCAAAACTTATCTCGGATCATAAACCTCTGCTCGCTTGGTACGGCTTAATAATGAAAATAATAATAAGATAGGTCATTTCAAATAAGAAAATAAGAGGCAACTCTCATTTAACTAACGCGATGAGTTAATTTCATGTTCATTTAAAAAGCAATTATTGTGAAAAAAAAATCATAATTTAACTCACGAAGACACGAATTTTCGCGTTGAAATATCGACGCGGTCGAGCGCGAGTGCGATGACAATTTCGAAACTTACGAGTACGAATGCAAAAGTCTTTAATATCGAAGTCAAGTACGTTCATTAGAATCGTATATGAATCATTCATTCGTTTACTACGATAGTGAACTACGACGATTTATTCGCGAATATTGAATAATTGATTGGGCACGTCGTCGTGGTGGTAAGCACGAGTTGAATGAACAGAAACCGAACAATGGTTTCTTTTTTTCATTGATTGTACTACAAACGGCGAGCTTGCCCCTCTCTCTCTCTCTCTCTCTCTCTCTACACTCACACACACATACACAATTATGCAAATACGTATATGTATATAAACATTGTTCTATTTAATTGGTTATTTAAAATATAATATATAAAATCAGAAAAGGAATAAAAAATAAAAGTCGAATTTGTCGGTAAAAGCCGAAAGGCGTACACTGAAATAACAAATAAATAAATATGTATATACGGACATTCACAGTTTTCAATTTTTCATATTTTATACTCATCTTATTCTCAATGAGTAAAAAAAATACTATTTATATATTTATTCATACATTTTTTAATTTTTATTCGTGATTGATATCGTATTAAATTTTAATTAAAATTTTCATCTTATTGAATTTCAAATTTTTTTATTATTTCATCGTAATATCGTAATAAATTGTAATTTAATTTGTTTAATATCGTAAAATCATTTTATTTGCGACTCATATATTTACGTTCTTGAATATATTCGCTATCGACATTATTTTCAACGAAAAAAATTATATTTATATATATGTAAAAACAGGATTCACGCTTGAGCCATCGGACTATTATTCGATTTTCGCAAATCCGATTGTTACGAAGAGAAAGAAAGTTCTTCATAACGAACGAACGATGGGTGCCAATTTCTCCGAGAGGCTACAGCAATTTCTCAACTCGTTCATTTTTAAAAGTGGAGCGGGCCTGCTGCACCGCAAAAACAATAAACCTGCATTTGGAGCGGTACTTTCGTAAATGTTCCGGAAATCGTGAGGGAGATGAAAAAAGTGTGTGTGTGTGTGTGTGTGTGTGTGTGTGTGTGTGTGTGTGTGTGTGTGTGTGTGTGTGTGTGTGTGTGTGTGTGTGTGTGTGTGTGTGTGTGTGTGTGTGTGTGTCTGTGCGTGTAATTTTCGAATGCATCGGAGCGTTCGAACGAAGACAGCTGCACTTTCCAACTGACGATATGAGAAAAGGGATCCCAAGATTGCTGAAGAAATCGATGATTTTGCATCGACGATGAAGATCGTGGCCAAAGGGGGCGACGAGTCTATGCGACATGGAATACGCGGTTGGATATGTCGCGCGATAAGTACCCTCAGCCTTGTCTTTAATTACTTTTAAATAAAAAATATCGATAAACTATGAAGTTATCATTATTTTAATCAAGTGCCGCTGTTGCTGCAAGAAAATTCGGTGCAGAGGGCGCCGGCAACTAGGATGATCGGGAGTGAAAAATAAAAGAATTTCCTTTTGGCATAATAATAAAACTATAGTATAACCGGATACTTGTTCGAATTTTTTTTAATTAGGAAAATGACGAGTTGTCGAAATGAAGTTCGATTTTCGACCAAAAAAACAACTTCAATCGTTTGTTATCAACAAATGGATAAACATATGAAAAAATCATCCGCTCGTACGATCGAGAATGTTGTAAGCTGCCTCCTGTCTGAATTTGAAAACGCAAAATCAAAAGTGGGAAGATCGCAGCGGGGCCGTTCGCCGTAGCGCAGTGATGCTGTTGGTGTTTGTATCGCTGGAATGCGACAAAAATGCTTCTTTATTTTTTTATTTCTTCATTTTTATAGCTATATCTAGACTGTTTTTTGCCACTTTTGGTTATGGATCCATAATACTGAGCTTCGAAAATATTTCATTCATTTTCGTAGAGCCAAAATGTGCCAAAATGAATTGGGCAATGTCCAAAAAGAATTTCCGTTGCATTTTAACACAAAATATACTCACAAAAATAGTGATGACTCGGTTTTACGAATTTCTCGAAAAATCCATGTTGCAAACTAGAGTTAAAAACCTCAAGCTATAGAGCTGTACCCCACAAATGGTATTTTAGAAACTCTAAGCTTGCGCAGACCCCTCAAGGAACAATCTTCATAAATCGTATCTACCAAACATGTTTTTTCAGCGTGGACACAATATGCCCGTTCCAACGATACATTCATTCTGAGTTCCTGTTTAACAAAAAAAAACGCAACACCCTAATCGCCAATAAAAATTGTTTTTTTTTTCACTTAAGGGGTAGGTATCTTTAAGCGAGGATAAAACTTGCTGATTTTCATGATTTTTTTAAAGGAAAGATTTCTTCACTATTCTTTAGACTTAGGGTATGTTTTATCACCACTTTTGGCTATAACATGGTACTTTTTTTTATTAATCTTTAAAAATGACGAAAGTATGGCACGGTCTGCTACACTGCATTTTAAAAACTGGCGTGACGTATAGCTAAAAAACTGATCGACCGATTCTGATTAAATTTGGTATAAATCTTTCTAACCTTATTGTCTAAAACACGACCCTGAATGTTTTTGAAAAATTGAAAAAAAAGTATTTTTTATTACAAAACGCACCCTTTTTCGGAAAATTCAACTTTTTTGTTTCTAAGCGTAGGGTAAGGTGGTATAGGAGTACGCGGACGATAAGAGTACGCGGTTACGCCACTGGCGAAACGATTTGCCAATGGAACCTATCTTCAGTTGTGTTTAGACCGCCTAACAGGTTTCTGACAAAAAAAATCTAAAATGAAATCAAACGGAAAGGCTAGGTAAGTTTGAAGTTTTGGCTGCAATTTCTTTTTTTTTTTACATTTTCAAAGCATTAAAAGTACAAAACACAATTTACTTTCTTCAAAAACAACTATTAATTTCGTACGCCGGTGTACTAAGATTATTGTTCAAAATGAAAATAATTTCGAATCTCATCAATAAATGGCAGTAATAGTCATGTTTGTTTAGGAGTGACGCGTAATCTTTAAGAGTGTTGTTAAAAAAAAATTACAAGTGTACAAAGTATAGAAGAATATATATATATATATATATATATATAGTATTTTATATAAATAGTAGACAGTTTATATATATGGGACACTCCACGCCATTTCATTTGTATGATTGTACCCCATGAAAGGAATATCCACACCATTTTTTTAGATTTTCATCACTTCTCTTTTAGGAGTTATAATTTTCCAAAAAATGTCGATTTCGGAAGTTTTGGAAACGTTTAACCGCTGATGATAACTCCAGAACTAATTGAGATATTGACAAATGTCACTATATAATTTTTTTTATTTTCGGATAATTATCAATTATTAATGGCAACGTTTTCTTTGCTTCTAAAGTGAAAACTATTTTTTTTTAAAAATGATTGTTTTTGTTGACTTTTTTCAAAAAGTTCTCTAGAATAGAGTGACCCATTCTATGATTTTTAAGACCTCTCTCATTGTGGGCCCATTTTTCCTTCTATTTTTTCGAATTAATCATGTTTTTCAGAAGACCTTTATCATTTTAATCTCCAATAATGCTATTAATGATTTTGTGATTTCCAATTGGGCTTCGTCAGGCCTGAAACGGTTTATTTTTAGTTTGTGCGGAATTTAACGAAAACAAATTATTTTGAATGAAAATAAAAAATATCGTTAAATTCAGCACAAATAAAAAATAAACCGTTTCAGGCCTGACGAAGCCCAATACCACCGCCATTTTCAAAGCCTAATCAAAATGGAAAAATACCACGTAACAGCCAAAACTAGTAATAAAACATACCCCAAGTCTCAAAAATGGCGAAGAAGTCTTTCCCTTAAAAAATACCATGAAAAGGTATTATGAAAATAGCGGCACAAAAACGATTCGAAAATTCGGGGTTGATGGGTGTGCGAGCGGAGTAAACATGTCGCTGCCCAGGTAGGAAATCAAAAGGCTGACGATGGAAACAAGCTTGTGCGAGCCTTGTTTCACCGAGCCTGAGTGAGACAGACCTGGCCCAGGTTTCATTGCATCGTTTGGAGCAGCCTGGAACCAAGACTGGCTGCTTAGCCTAAACTCAGGGTTATTTCAAGCTTTATTCAGCCGGTGAATTTTGAGGCTGATAAATCAAGGCTGGATGCAGGCTTGTTTCAGGTTGTGATAAAATAAAATAAGTTTAAAATAATATTTTTTCTGTACTTTGATGAAAAAAAAATTTAGCAATAAATTTGTCGGGTGCGAAGGCACGAAAAACGAAAGCGAAGGAGGCTGCTCAGAACATTTAAACATATGCTCTTATCGATATTTATGAGGTACACAAAAAAGTATATACGAAAATAAAAGTACGCAATAAAATAAAGTATTGTTTTTTTAAATATTTTTTATATATATTTTGTAACAAATAATATAACAAATAATAAATATATATAATAAATCAAATGAATTCTTTACAAATTTATTAAATTTACCCCAATGTAGAATATTGAAAACTAAAAACAGGCCTCATATAGCCGCGGGAAGAGTTTGGGAAAAGCCTGGTCATAAATGCTCGTGAAGGCTTCATTAAGGCTCGTTTTGAGCCTTGTTGTTTCGTTGTTTCAGGCTTAGTACAGGCTTTTCTACCAGCCTTTGATCAAGCCTGTGTGCAAGAGCCTGAAACCGCGTTATCATTCAGAGGTTCAGCTAGGCGTGAAATCAGGCTAGTGCTCAGCCTGAATTAAAAAATGTGAGCCTTGTTTCAGAGCTTGGCGAGCCCTTTTTTCATCGTCAATTCCTACCTGGGTGCGTCCTTGCCTGGTCAGAGGTGCTCTCGTGTTTTTGTGCGGCTATTTTCAAATATAGGGGATTGGACGTCAGAAAACTTTATACGTATTTTATTATTCCACACAACTTTTGTTCGAAACATTTTTTCATCGGGCTATTAGTTATCGAGATACGGCAATTTTTAAGTTTTCAACCCCTATTTTTTAGGGTTGGAGCAATTTGAGGGGCAACATTTTATTGGGGTTTCTTTCAGTATGCAACCATCTACCTCCAGTCAAAAATTCATGTTCTACGCTAAAAAGTGCTGGGTTTTCGTCTCATTTACTGGACCATAATCCAAGAAGCCGAGGGAAGCAGCGTTCGAGAGGCCCTAAGGATGAAAGTACACAAGAGTCTTCTGTTGTTTTGACGAGGATCGCGCGTCTTGAATAGCACAAAGAGGATTGGGTGCAAGTCGGCGTGGGAGGCGGGGGTAGGACTAGCATGGCAGGGGAGGAAACAAGCGGCGAAAAAACGGCTCAATGAACCGCTAGCTTCCTCCTGGCCGTTGTCGTTGTCGGCGCTCGTTGAGAGACCGGGCCTCGGTCGAACGGCTCTCTTTCGCGTCCCTGACGAGTTCTCGGAACCAAAAGCAGCCGAAATCTTCGGCATGGATCCCCCCGTTAAATGGACCTCCTAGGATCGTCTTGGAGAAACACCCGCGAGCCGGAGAGGGACGGAGAGAGAGAGAGAGCGGGAGAAAAAAAAAATATCCATACGGAGTCCCAAAAATCGACAACACCGAGTCTCAAATGGTCTTCGATCCAAAACTGCTGATCCATTTTGCGAACGTTCGGCTCAAATTCCCCGTGACCTTAATTCGACCCTCCGCCGTTCTTCGGACAGCAGAGTAGCGAAAAAAAAAATAAAACGAAAATCTCTTTGCTATCCTCACATTTCTGTCTTCTGGTCGTTTCTCGCGCAGTCTCGTTGCACTTGGTGGATTTCATTCGAGATGGCATAGCCAGTGTTTGCACAACGCATGGCGGGTTATCGTGATATATGGGCATCGCTCGTAACGTATGTAGTCGACTACATAGTAGGCGCGTAGAGCCTAGTAATACTACGGTTCACTCGGCGCTACAATCACTCGACGATAATAGTTGCGATAGCGCGTTAGGGATAAGAGAGGCAGTGGCGGGGGTTGCAGAGGGGAGAGGGCAAGAGCAAGACGGCGTCGAACGAGACTGCGAGACTGGCGCCACTATCGAGCTTTCTTGTCATTGCGTGCCGGAACATTAAACACTCACGCGATCTGTATCGACTTATAGATCCAGTCATTAATAATGGCAATGATAACGGTAATAGTCGAGCGTAATCCGTTCTTTCCTTTATTTTGCTTTTTCCTTCCAATAAAGTGCAATGAACATTCCGCTAGGGAATGATGAATAGTGGGAGAGAGAGGAACTTTTCTCACTCTTGAGGAGGTGGATCACTTTCGGAAGCCGAAAATTGGCGAATGTTCCAAATATTTTGTGTCGAAACTATTTATTTTACGTAATTTAAATTTTATACACATATTATTAAGTTTATTTTTCGTGACAATTTTTATTATCATTTGAAAAATGACTGCTCTACACTCGCTTCAAAGACGGCTCCCGCGTGAGTTTTTTCATGGCGTACAACCTGGCGTATGGTGCATTGATCCGGAACTTCAGGGCCAAGAAGAAGAAAAGGGACAAGTCCAAAAATAGTACTCGTTTGAAAAGATGTTCTATTTTTTTATGAAAGTTTCACTAAAGTATATGTTAATGAAAAAAGTTGTTTTTGAACAATGATTTTCAAGGGATTTTAGGGTGTCGTAGAAGGTAATTATATTATGTAAAAGTGTCCAGAATTTCTAAATTATCGATCGGATAGTTTTTGAGTTATCTTTTATGAGATTAACGACAAATTGGTTTTCAGGGACAGGCGTTTAAGGCGTTACCCCCACTTGTAGCGCAAAAAAAGGCCTTTTTCATGAATTTTTTTAAAGAAAACTACAAAACTTTTTTAATCGATCAATATACCATCTTAAAGAACACATCTTGAAGAACTTTCAGTAATTTTTGTATTGAAAAGTATTACATTGTTTAGTGGCAAATGGCCGTCAATGAAATAATGTTTTTATATACACGGTTTGCGGTGACCAACATTGCGGCGAAGTGGATCATCTGAAAAAAAAATGCGGATGGATTTAGTCAAATATAAGTATAAACTCGTCTTTAATCGAAGGATTTTAAAAAATATTCATTTTTCACAAAATAGCGGACAGTCAAAGTTAATGGTTCGATTTTAACGAAAAAAAAAACGGCAGTTTTGTGACTATAAAACGGCCATTTTTTCGAAAAAAAAATCGAACGATTAAAGACTACATTTTTATGTATTGAATAAGCCTGCAAAATTTCAAGAAGATCGGTTCATTAGTGTTCGAGTAATCTTGGTCACCGACTTCAGAAATGCCATTTTGAGAAAAACGCGTTTAAAGTTTCTATTTCAGTTTACACGAAGAAAATATTTTTTTTGTAAACTTACATAGAGTCATCTATTCCGGGCATCAAAAAAAAACTGCACTTCAAATTGCACTTCAAAAAAATGCAATAAAAAAAAATCGATTTTTTCAAACTCGCAAGTGGGGTAACCCCTTAAAGTTTGAAAACTCAAAAACGTTGTGACTAAATGAACTATCGATCAATGTGCGATTCCGGGACCATGAAGTAGTCCCTCAGCTTTATCGTGGAATTCATTCTCCGCCGTAAGCTCTTCTTTACGTTATAAAAGGAACTCCCCCTTAATTTATCGCCCCTCGCTTTACGCGAAGTCATTTTATGAATGCGTGTGTGACTTTGTGGTTGAATGAGATGATTGTGCATTGATGAAGTCCAGTTCTCTCTCTCTCTCTCTCTCTCTCTCTCTCTCTCTCTCTCTCTTACCCTCTCCCTATGCTCGCTACTTCCCGACCACATTTCCCTACTAATTATTATCTGCCATTAGTTATAACTGCGTCGGGGTATACGTCACTGTGATGCGACTTGTATGAATGGAAAATGCTCTCTTCCCCTCTCTCTCGTATGTGGGTAAAAGGTGCCGCTAACTCTTCCGAGGGTATTTTCTGTTTTTTATTTAGCTTTTTGTAACTAATATTTTTCCAAAACGGTAGGGCCCACTTTGCGCAAGGATTTTTTTTTCGTTTTTTTTAGCCATAAATTAACTTGCCTCTCTGTAGGAACGAGGCGAAAAAATTTCGATTTTTTCTGCACCCTCCTTAATGTGTATATATATATAATAGTACAGCGATAAAAGTCGAAAAAAATCAAGTCAAAGAAGAGAACAAGTTTCGAAGGTCAAGGTGGCTTTTACGTGGGGAGGTTAGGTGGGACGACAAATTTTATCGATCCAACCTGTAATCGATATCTTATCCCGTCTCTCACGTACATGAAAAAATGGCCTATATATACAAGCTTCGGATTCTTTCGCGAACGTGAGCACAAGTTATTCGTATATCGGATATTACGTTCCTCTGGTTTATCGGGGAGAAACGGAAACGGTTATCGCGTGATAAGCTTAGACGTATATTCGATACGGAAAGAGAGCAAGAGTGAAATAGAGAGAGAGTGTAATATGTCAAAAGAAAGGGCGTGGCGATTTAAGGGACAAAAAACACCTAGGTGAGTGAAAAAATCATTACAATTACACGAATTATCATTTATTTTCCGCTTTTGTCGTAGGGATCCAATTGAATTCCGATACTCGTTCCTACTTCCTGATAGGGATTAATTGGGTCATCGCATTGGATTCCTATACCAAAACGTCACGCTCGTACATTGGCTTCCAATCGGGGTTCTCCATTGGTATCCAATGTACGAATTCAATTTGAATCCTAATGGATTCCCACAACATCGAACAGAATCCGATACGACTCTTAATGGATCCCATCGTATTCTGTACGTTAAGTTATTTAAAAAAATATATATAGGCATACAAAGTGAATCGATCTTAAGGGGCTACAACTACCTACAGGCTCGAAAAAATGGCCCAATTCCGATTTTTTTCTGGCAAACGGTTGGTGAAAAAGAAACGTACTTTTTTCAACACAAAGGCACATACATTGAGAGCCTTGAAAAAAATCACCAAAACATACAGAAAGACAACAAAAACTATTTTCAAAGTCGGTGGACAAGACATCTCGGGAACCAATTAATGGATTGTTTTCAAATTTACAGGTGATACGATGAGAAACATTTAAAGGTCGTTGACGATTTCACGTTTTTGAAATCGATCATTCATTTTTTAATAGTTACATGAAAATGACGACATTCTTCATAGATTTTGCATGCTCGAGTTTCAATTCGTCGCCACTGTGTTGAAAAAAAAGATTAAAAAAATCGACGATCGTCAACGACTCGTTTCTATTGTTAACTTGAATAACCCGTTTGGTTTTTAGATTTCAGATGGACTGTTTAAGCTGGAGAGTGTCCACCGCCAAACATCGCCCACAAATTTCATCGTCTGCCATGTTTTTGTTGTTTTTCTGTATTTTCTTGTAATTTTTTAAAAT